>NQII01009429.1:0-50027 GCA_002778355.1 Clitarchus hookeri | reverse complement strand
ATATATATATATATATATAGAATATGTGACTGTACTGGAACACCAAACATCCAGCATTATTAACTTGTAAAAAATTTTCTTTATACTTGTAAATACGAATAATTCTCAGTAAACAAGTTATTTTCCTTAATCTGTATGAATAAATGGGTAACTATATCTTTGAAATAAAACATACTAAGCAATTTCACAAGTCAAATTTATTTAAACATATACGTATTACAAACACATATTCTTGCACAATAATGCACTTAAAAGTATCTTCAGTGGTGGTCTTCTTAACTTCGCGTGGAATCCCTGTGTTGTCTGTTGTCCTCGCCTTTACTGCGCACATGCACTCGGTCCCTTGCACGAGGCCTAATACCAAGCTCATGCATGCAGTTCCCTGGACGTGGGAACCGAGGCTATGCAAAGCACTTGCAGAGGTACTATGGAGGTTTATGTGTTCTTTCTTGCATAATGTGAAATAAATTGATTTTCGATTTGAAAAAACAGAATTTTTCAGAATTTTTTTTTTATCTTTTATCAACTGGCTTGCAAGTACGTATTATGTAGGTGGTTAACAACGTTCTTGACATGAAAACCGCAACACCTAAAGAATATCAAAACGGACAAAGGAACGCACAGAAAGACGACAGCCAAAGAAGAAGAGTACGGTAGACGACCGGTAGAGGAAAAAAGAGAATCTGGAGAGAGCATATAAATAAAGAAGAAAAGCAAGTACGATACTACCACCAGTAACTGTAGTGCGTATGTGCCCGACATGAATATCATTTCACATTCACAACTAGGATATGTGTTGAAACCCCCTAGGAAATAGCTACAAACCCGAGGTTGGAGGCCCAACATAGACGAAAAATCCTGTGCACAAGTACACATGAGAAATTGTGGAAGTGATATAGCAGACATAACACATGCATGTCAAAACGTTATGCTCCTTTAGTATTATTAAGGCAATAACCATAATCAGATAATGCTATATGAACATCAATGTTCCAGGATATAATAGTAACACACGTTACAAGATGAATATTCCTCTTGCATGGGCTACAGTGAGTTACCTGCAGAAAAAAAAAGTTGTCTCTTCATGACTAAAAACACATGGAAATAGTAGTATGAAAGTTTATGTTCGAGGACATATTGACGATACTCCAGAGAATATGATGCCTTGCTAGGCCCGACAGTGTACCACAAGTCGTCAAAACACACCTGACAATAAGAGGCCTTGCATGAGCTGTAGTGTGCTGCTGAAAAAAAACTGGTACTAAAAATCCAGCATTCATTAAATATTGTTACCTGTCTCAAATCACAGTACAAGAAAAATAATAAATTCACACCTTATCGCTATATGGTAGTGTATGTATTCCATCTTCTAAGATCCTTCGCTTGAGGTCCATCTAGTGAGTGCCAATTTGTTTGTACCTTGTGTGTATACATCGTGATGGTGCGATCTAATAATATTTACATTTACCCTAATCACCTCTCGGTTCTTCAGTACATTTTTGTAGTCCTCAAATGTCATTGTATTATTTACGAAAGATTTTTGGATTCCCTTGGCCCTTTTCACATCCTTGGCAGAGCACTTGTACGTGTAGAGCTCAGACCAACAAACTCGATCATGTCATCCCCACTGCACTCATCTTAAAATTTACCAATAACCTTTTTGTTGGTAGATGAATAACATGGATGAGTGGGTGGGTAAGCACTTGTGTCGAACTCGGACATGAGTGCTGGGTCTGAAGCAAGGTCCTGGTAGAAGTAATTAGTTTCGATCTGGTACCCAAAGGAATCTGTGTCCATGTATGCTAGCTCCAGCTTACTGGCATACCTCGGTTTCATCACATCATACTGAAACCGGTACATTAATGTCTTCGACTGGTCGAGTACTGCAAATCCTTCATAAATGTGTTTGTCGAATATGATGTCCTCATTCCCCATTTTCGCAAGAGAAAGTGTTTCATCATATATTGCTCTGAACTTAAATGAGGGTTTAGCAATAAGGTCCTTGGCACATTGTTCAAGGCATACGAGTTTCATATGTTGGCTTTTCCTCTTGTTTTCCATTAGTTTTCCATATGTAGCATTATTCATGAATTTATAGAAATCCTTCTCGAAATCGTTTGCAGAAATCTTACGCATCTCTGTTTTCAGTTCGATGTACGACTGTAACGATGCCTTATGACTGAACTGCAGAACTCTATGAATCTTCTTCAGCCTTATTCCAAGACTAATTGCCTGCTTCAGATTAATATTGCATATAATATAATTATTTTTGGCATGCAATGCAGTCATGAGTTTCGCCTATTTGGACCCAAGGGGGCACTCATTCACTGTCAGAAACAGCAAGTCTTTGTGGTCTTCATAGAGTTCTGATGGGTACTCTGTGTCTACCTCCACTATGTATCCCAAATTGCTGTTGTCAGACATTGAAATCACATACAAATAACTGCTGGTCCATTTGAAGTTTGAGTATGGCAGAGGTAGGGACATTGCCCAACAAAATAAATTATTGGCACCTACATACTGGAGGTAGGCTGGTGACTTGCAGGCATCATATGTGGGAGGCACATCTTTATTGTTTGCCACACGATGATGCTTGATGCACTGAGCTACCCCTCCTTGGATACTAGTCTCGATAAAAAATATGTACACCGTAGTTACTAATAAGTTCGAGTTCCACCTTAGTCTTCCTAAGCATCATGTCGAAAGAGAATCTGGAGGCACTCACTTACCAGACACAATCTAGTCCATATGTCTTCAGAAATAGCCCCCAGAAATTCTCGAACACATCACAAAGAATCAACACATCTGTCATAAAGTAGACATCACTGTACTCACCAAGTGTGTGGCAACCAAACTTCTCCCAGACAATTTGCGCATGTTGATAATCGTGGAGGGCGATGTTACAGTTTGAGAGCCGGTTGTAGAAAGCCTTCATGGACGGCAGATGTCTCCTTTAGTTTCTCCAAAATGTACATGTAGTCAAAAGGAAAACCACATTTTATGCTTACCAACTCGAGCATCTTTTAATTAAAAAATCTTGCAGTATCCTTAAATTCGGGCGATGGCAGGTTTCGTACTAGAGTTGCGAGGTTGGCAAACATGAATCTAACATGCTGATAAACGGAATACTAAAACTGTCGCCCAAACTTTTTGCTGAATGTAATGAGTTTATCTTCAGTGTGCAGGATAGTAAATATTTCCTCTGTATCATAGCCACACTGCTTAATTATAAAATTATCATCGTATGATACAATGTGGAAGAGGACTGGGAGTCTCTTGGGGCGACGGCAAAGCTTGTTGCAATTATTGCATGCTGCCCCAATTTAGTTACTAGTAAGGTGATCGTGATCATGAACTTTATGGTTCTTTAGGGTGAAGGGTTCAGAGCAGTGGTAGTATGTGATGGTTAGAGCATAGTTGGCCTGTTCATCAGCCGTCAGAGCTCTCATAGGCTTGGACTGGCTGTAAATATCCTTCACCTGATTACCAATTCAGACCTATTCTTCAACAAACAGCTGAGCAGCATTTTCCCCTTGACAAATACCATAGCTGTAGCGCTCGTGTGTTTGATAGTTTTAGGTATAAGATGCATCGGGGTTTGGTAGGCACTACTGTACAGGTAAAAATATTGCCTCAAAGTCGGCATAGACCAATATATATACCTTGTCTGCATTGTGGTAATTGGTAAACTTGAGTACATGAGGCTTGCCATTCTGCGCCTTGGGCATNATATATATACCTTGTCTGCATTGTGGTAATTGGTAAACTTGAGTACATGAGGCTTGCCATTCTGCGCCTTGGGCATGTCCATGCGGTCTGGTGTGTGTTCGTTACAATACCTCCTGTGCTCAGCCAAGGTCTCGGTACAAGTGAGATCAGTCACTCATGGAATATCTTGTTAAGAATTCAGGAATCTCTTGAAAATGTCATGTTAGCTGTGGGTGTACCAGGCGGTAGAAATCCTATAGGTAGCAGTAGTGTGAATTCTTGTCCTCTGTCATCAGTAATAGAAGGTCGAAGTGCTTATTGTTGTCGTGGAGAGCATAGATTGTCTCACTGACCCCAGGATTATTCCTCTCGAAAAATGATGTTTGTCTCAAAGGTGCGGGGAAAACCAAAACTGTGAAATTAAATCCAGATTCAGAGTTTTATGACACAATTTCTGAGGCACATCTTCTTGAGTAGCAACGTGATTATTTTACTAAGCGTATGTGNATTCAGAGTTTTATGACACAATTTCTGAGGCACATCTTCTTGAGTAGCAACGTGATTATTTTACTAAGCGTATGTGAGAGGGTTTAACGGTTCGGATAACCGTTAAATAATACTTAGGTGCTGTCATTAGATTAAATATGCCTACATGTTTCATATCGAATGCACCTCTTCCACAGCATGACAAGTTTCCAATGAACAAATAAGTCTTCTGATACATATACACTAGTGCTAACCCAACTAAGAAAAACTTATGCTCATTTACAGGTGAAGTTTGAAGCAGGTAAACCCATTCTGTTCCCTTTAAATAGAATCTCAAAAATAGTTTATCCTCTGCTTTTCTTTGGAAATCGCATTGATTTCACATAAAACTTTACAGCGGCAATATTACATGTTTCATTACTGTTGGTATCAGGAATTACTTACTTAGCAGTACCACACTGTTTATAATCCATTCACGGTTACTTCACACTTTTCTGAAGTCCTGCCAAAGTCCTACTGCCAGGATGTTCCTTCGCCTCATGCAACCAAAGCCTTACGAAGTCTAGAAAATTACCCCGAAGGACAACGCACTGAATTCGTGCACACTGAGATGTAATAATATTTTGCATGAGAACTATTTCTTACTAGGCACTATCAAAACACATATTTTCTCACCATTATTATTCATATTTATTATCATACCCTGAAGAGCCAAAAAAAACTGGTACACCTGCATAGTATCGTGAAGGGCGCCCGCGAGCACGCAGAAGCGCCGCCGCTTGAACAGTCCCATGTTGACATGTAGGGTCCATGAATTCATGAGGATGACTGCATACCCGTACACGTCCATCCGCCCGATACATTTGGAAACAAAACTCGTCAGACCAGGCAACGTGTTTCCAGTCATCAACAGTCTAATGGCGGTGTTGGCGGGCCCAGGCGAGGTGTAAAGCTTTGTGTAGTGCAGTCAACAACGGTATACGAGTGTGCCTTCGGCTCCGAAAGCCCATATCAATGATGGTTCGTTGAATATTTCGCACGCAGGCACTTGTTGATACCCCAGTATATAAATGTGCGCCAATTTGAGAAAGGGTTGCACGTCTGTCACGTTTAATGATTCTCGTCAGTCGTCGTTTGACCCGTTCTTTCACCATCTTTTTTTGGCCGCAGCGATGTCGAAGATGTGATGTTTTACCGGATTCCCGATATTCACGGTACAGTCATGAAATGGTCGTTCGCGAACATCCAAATGTTATCGCTACCTCGTAGATGCTTTATCCCATCTCTCGTGCGCCGACTATAACACCACGTTCAAACTCACTTAAAACTTGATAACCTGTCATTGTAGCAGCAGTAACCGATCTAGCAACTTTGCCATACCCTTGTTGTATTATATAGGCTCTGCTGACCGCATCGCGTAACTCCTTACCTCTGTTATTTGCATACGAACGCCTATACCAGTTTTTTTTTGCTCTCCAGTGTATAAATTAGCGAACCAGGCCAGCTTCGCCTGGGTACAATTCAGTTTTACAGTGATACACAAATAAATAAATTGGGAAAAGACAACTCATTTATGTGGAAAGAGAATTTTCAAATTATTCTATGTTGGCCTAGGTTTTTAACTGATTACCGCAACCCAAAAGGAATGAAATATTTTTTACCCGATAGACAAGAATTAGAGTATTGTTTTTGGAGTGTATCTGTGCAACTATCGCGTAGTTACCACATTTCCGCTTTCCATCTACGATGTGTGAAAACGAAAACGTGAGTTTCATCAAGTTGTAGCTTTGGAAACAAGTGTACCTAGGTACTACTTTTTGCTCTTGCCTGAGAAATGTTAATCGATCACCAAAGTTAAGCAACGTTCCCAGCGGCACACATTTGGATGGGTGACCGTTTAGTGGCATAACATCTGAGCTCCCCCGGGCTTCGTAGGGCACGTTAAATATTCGATCCCGGTTGTTATCGATTGAGAGCAGTCGTGAAGCCATTTCATAGGTCCTTGGGCGGCCTGATAAACTCGGCCGTACAATTTTCCGCCATAAAAAGTATCCTATGTCCTATTTCAGGATCTAAAGTACCTACATACCAAATTTCAGGAAAATTCGTTCAGCCGTTATTGAGCTGAGTGGTAACAAACATACACAAACACACACATGAACACACACACAGACTTTCGCATTTATAGTATAAGTAAGATGAAATATTATAATTTATAAATAAATTAACCTATCCTAAACCAACCTTACCTTAACTAACCTAAACTAACTTAACGTAACCTAATCTAACCTAACGAAAAATAACATACTATTATGTTAACAGAGGTATATAAACGCTTGTAATGGATGGCATATATAGGAAATAACTAAACCTGTCATACGTAGAGTGAGTTTTCAAAAGTTTGATTCAAAAAGTGTGAAGAAACTGCGAATAGGCTATACAATTCATTACCATGTTACAAGTTTCCACACCGGTTAAGTAAAGTGTATGTGGGATTTCGGATGAACTCATACGTTACTTATCATGTAGAACTCCCTCTGCTGCACCTGCCTCCGTTAAGAGAACAGCATAAACCCCACAGGCGCCGAGGAAAGTTTTATCTTCCCTGCGGCTCTGCGAAAGTGTAAAGTTTTTTTTTTGTCTCCGCAGCTCGAAGGGCATCTCTACAACATTGTTCTGGCCGCTTCACAGAGTGTTTCCCCAAGCAAGGAGAAGCGCCAATGGCGAGCGGCGGCTATGACAAGGGTAGTTACGAGCGGATCGTAAACGTTTCAGAGCGTGGTAATTATTGTAGTTCTAATGGCGTGGGAAGTANGCCAATGGCGAGCGGCGGCTATGACAAGGGTAGTTACGAGCGGATCGTAAACGTTTCAGAGCGTGGTAATTATTGTAGTTCTAATGGCGTGGGAAGTAGCAGGTGGTTTCGCATGACGGAAGCCATTTCGCCAGAGCGACGTTGGCGAATGGAGGAAAAAAAAAGCGTTGCGAGTGATGGTCGACGTGTTCGAAAGTGAAAAGGGGGTGGGGGGAGGGGAGAAAGTTGACAAGTGTGCAGAGAACACGCAGCTGTATACAGTAATCTCATTTACACGTGACGTCAACCGGGTTCAGGTATTATGAAATTCAAAACAAGGCGTAACATACCAAGGTCGATAGGTTTGAACTAGCGGCCTGCATGTCTAGAAATTCAAGTCTGACGCAGAACTACTTGACCGNCATACCAAGGTCGATAGGTTTGAACTAGCGGCCTGCATGTCTAGAAATTCAAGTCTGACGCAGAACTACTTGACCGGAGATTGTAGTTAAATGTTTTCTTCGTTGTGTTGCTGGTCTCATTACACTATTGGAGGAGGTAGAGTCTATTATACTATTGGAAGAGGTACAGTCTATTACACTATTGGAGGTACAGTCTATTACATTATTGGAGAAGGTACAGTCTATTACACTATTGGAAGAGGTACAGTCTATTACACTATTGGAGGAGGTACAGTCTATTAGCGGTTTATTCACACGTTCGAATTAAAGCTTTGAGAATTACACCATGTATGAAGTATTTGGTTTTTTCCTAAATATGCAATATATCTCAACATTTTATACTTGCGTTACAGTAAAGGTAGTTTAAATTTGCATAAATTCAAATTTTTAAATATTACATTCATAAATTTTAATAAATATTTTATAAATAACTTGAATTAAAACAAAAAGGCAATATGTGTGTTGACAAATGCCTACTTATCAATAGNCAGTCTATTAGCGGTTTATTCACACGTTCGAATTAAAGCTTTGAGAATTACACCATGTATGAAGTATTTGGTTTTTCCCTAAATATGCAATATATCTCAACATTTTATACTTGCGTTACAGTAAAGGTAGTTTAAATTTGCATAAACTCAAATTTTTAAATATTACATTCATAAATTTTTATAAATATTTTATAAATAACTTGAATTAAAACAAAAAGGCAATATGTGTGTTGACAAATGCCTACTTATCAATAGNAATAAATATTTTATAAATAACTTGAATTAAAACAAAAAGGCAATATGTGTGTTGACAAATGCCTACTTATCAATAGTAATTATATAAAATATTATTACACATAGTGCGCACTTTTATGCTGTGTTTATATTGTGGTCAAACCATACTTGTATGGTTGGAGGGATCTCATGATGACGGAGCATGTGGGGTAAATAAATATAAGGAGTTATAGGTTACTATATGGTGATATAATTAAAGATCTGGATATTATATAAAATGCTATAAGATCAGGGGAGCATTATGCAGTAAGTTAACTACATCCACTACCTTACTGAGAGCCACGTTAGTATATTGTATCTGTCCCGCCTTGCTCAGTATCCCAAGGCTGATGAAGTACGACGAGTGATGGCGGCCGGCACAGCAGGCTTCTTGTGACGTCATCTCGGCCGACGTCTCATGGAGACAGACTCCTACTGCTGCTCTGCATTGCCCTCATATCGGAGTGGCATGACGCAACAGGGCCTCATTCTCTAGGCTGGTGGAGGACATTCCTGCTAACCGGGGTTTGGGCAATGCGAGTCCCGATTTCAGCAACTGGATGGCTGTCCTGATTACAGCTCGTGTGGGATGGCGTGTTCAGGCAGGCCGTCGAATGAAGGCCTCTTCACGCTATCGTAACATCATTCTCCCTCTTAACGACACGAGATGTCTTCGTTTTGAAATTTAGTTTTTTGATATTTTTCTGGGCATCTCCGGCGGTCTTCAGGTCTGCCGGCAGTGGGAATGCGGACTGGGTTGAAGCCTTTTCTATGCGGTAGGATAGCTTGAAGGTGGGAGTCGAACGAGTTACAAAGGAGGACTCGGTTAGGAAACTACCGTCATCTCCGCTCTTGTAGGTGGACTGTCATGTGTGGTGCCCTACGGCGTTGGTAATGGCAAGTTAACAGCCTGGTCTTGAACTTGAGTGATGTGACGGTATGAGTGGAACATTCATTGCCATATTGTACAACCTTACCGAAGTTAATACTAATTTTTCGATAGTATTACAGGACCCTATGAACGTTTTATTATGTTTGGTTATTGAGGTGGGTTTTTTGTGGGACTGTAAATAATTTCGAAGTTTTCTTTTAAAACGACGCCTCATTTTAATTTAATTCCGAAAGTGATATATTTTCTAACCAAGCTGGTTATGTTAGTTTATTTTTTCTATTTGTTTAAAACATGGAACTGTAAGGATTTGGAATTGATATAAAATGCATCGTACTATTTCATTCAAGTATTGAGAAAGGGAATGAAACTTGCCAAAAAAATTATAGAAATTTAATTTCAATTTAATTTTTTTTACTATTACCGCATGTGTGCAAGATAATGGAGAGAGAAATATCATTTGATATTTAATTAACTTTTTGACACGGTTAAATTCAATGAGTAATAATAAATTAAACATAAAATTATTTGTGTACATATTATACAGACTGTTCACATGGGTATAGAAATTATACAGAAGGGCGAGGGGGTTCACATTAGTTGGTATCGTGTAAAAAAANACAGACTGTTCACATGGGTATAGAAATTATACAGAAGGGCGAGGGGGTTCACATTAGTTGGTATCGTGTAAAAAAACACTTTAGTATCACATTCTAGCAACATAAATAGACTGAAGAGCCAAATAAACTGGTACACCTGCCTAATATCGTGTAGAGCCCTCCGAGCACGCAGAAGTGCCGCAAGACGACGTGGCATGGAAGTGTGACTGTGTGTTTCACTGTGCACCGCGTGAACAAGGCGCGTTCCCGCGTGTTTACTGTGGCTGTGGCTTTTTTTGGTTGTGAGATGAAATTGTGTTACAAAGCCACAGGTAATTCACACAATGAATCCTGCAGGGCAGTCCACAAATCCAATCTGCGCCAATTAGAGAAAGGGTTGCACGTCTATCACGTTTAATGATTCTCGTCAGTCGTCGTTTGTCCCGTTCTTTCACGATCTTTTTCCGGCCACAGCGATTTCGAGGATGTGATGTTTTGCCGGATTGCCGATATTCAAGGTGCACTCGTGAAATGGTCGTACGCGAACATCCAAATGTTATCGCTACCTCGGAGATGCAATGTACCATCTCTCGTGCGCCGACTATAACACCACTTTAGAACTCACTTAAATCTAATAACCTGCCATTGTAGCAGCAGTAACCGATCTAGCGGCCGACTGCATCGCGTTACTCTGATTGGTTCCATACCTCTGTTATTTGGATACGCACGCCTATACCAGTTTTTTTGGCTCTTCAGTGTACGATACGATACAAGGAACATTTATGCACATATGAATTACCCCAAGGAGGTCGGGAAATGGCAAGTGCACTCGTGTTACACCTCCAAGGCCCTGTGTCGCATAGAACGACCCACACCTAACGTCCAAAACATATCCAAAATTGCGTCCCTACTGCCTGAAACTCTTCAAGGCCAGTAGATCACAGAAGACAGGCCCCTCTNCAAAACATATCCAAAATTGCGTCCCTACTGCCTGAAACTCTTCAAGGCCAGTAGATCACAGAAGACAGGCCCCTCTAGTCGGGTCACCACTCCGCCAGAGGCCCAGAGATTGCTCCGCGCCTCACGCGAAGCGTAAGGTTTGACCTCCCTGGTAAGGATACACTCTACTGGGACAGATGCGGGCAGAAAAGGGTTTAGCATTAGCGTAGTTCCCATTTCGTAAAATACCCTTAACATCTCACTCCAGCTTCCATCCCACGTCGGGTTTAGCAGTCTGCATATCTACTTCAGGACTGGCGCGCAATTCAGCCCCTCCGAAGGCCCCGGGTAATGTCCGTGACTCACAGAACTGATCAGATCCGACGGCATTTCATCCATCCGCTTTCGTGTTGGTGAGGAAGTCAGTCATCATCTTGAGATCGGGGTTTGTGGAATTATTCTAACTTACCGCATAACTGCATATGAGTATACGTTGAATTGTACGGGTGGGCAAAACATTAAAATTCGGGACATAGGGTTTTATTATAACTTACTTACTATCGTAAGTTATAACTACGCACACAAGAGGGCGGAAGGACATGTGTCGCAAGAAACACGGGGGTTGGGGGTGTGGAGGTTACACATAATGGAAATCGGGACGTGAGGGCTGGGAGATAATTTCAACTTGTAACTAGGTGTGAGTATAGAGTAGAAATGGGAGGGGGGACACGTGCTGGAACAAAGCGCGTCACACTACGCCGTGTCGTAGCGGGGTCCTCTCTCATGTCGCTCGAGATCACTGGGCGAGCGCAGGTCAGACAATGTCGGCACAGCGATGCCTCTGAACTCAGTCGCGCTGCTCAGTGCATGAAACTGCAAAGTTCGCAACTGTACAGCGCCAAACTAGAGCGTATCATCCACTATTGTGATATACGAATAATTAATTAGTGTGGTAGTTCTTAGAAGTACTGGATTATCACCACTATGCTTTGTTTTTAATATTTACTATCACATCCTGAAAACATTTACTTTTTAGTATAACATCCTGAAAACATTTACTTTTTAGTGTAACATCCTGAAAAAAATTTATTTTTTAGTGTAACATCCTGAAAACGTTTACTTTTTAGTGTTACATCCTGAAAACATTTACTTTTTAGTGTAACATCCTGAAAACATTTACTTTTTAGTGTAACATCCTGAAAACATTTACTTTTTAGTGTAACATCCTGAAAACATTTACTTTTTAGTCTAACATCCTGAAAACATTTACTTTTTAGTCTAACATCCTGAAAACATTTACTTTTTAGTGTAACATCCTGAAAACATTTACTTTTTAGTCTAACATCCTGAAAACATTTACTTTTTAGTGTAACATCCTGAAAACATTTACTTTTTAGTGTAACATCCTGAAAACGTTTACTTTTTAGTGTTACATCCTGAAAAAATTTACTTTTCAGTGTAACATCCTGAAAACATTTACTTTTTAGTCTAACATCCTGAAAACATTTACTTTTTAGTGTAACATCCTGAAAACATTTACTTTTTAATGTAACATCCTGAAAACATTTACTTTTCACTGTAACAAGGACTTTGTAAATGAAAAATCACATTGTAAGATTTTTCATTTATTTTTAATATAGCCACCTGAAAAATATTACTTTTTAAATTTGCGTTTTTATAATATATCGGTTCTACTCATTATTTATTTTTACATTGTGCATTTACAGATATGCAAGAAATTTTTATATATTAATGGGTAATTGATTAATTGAAAACAAGTATTAATTGAACGACATCAATTTTCCGTACTGGAAATAAATTACGACCAACGCACACAGAGGTATTACCGTGTTATTACATTGTCTAGAATTAAAAATGATTAATATGCTATCTTAATGAAAGTGTTGAGGCTATTGGTATTTACCAGGTACCATTATTTAAATGTAAAAAGTAATTAGAATAATTAATACGTGGCTTTACATTTTTTATTATTTTCACATATTTCTTTAAGCTCGGGTGGGTCAGGAATTAACTTAAATGAAGGGTTGTATGGAGAGTAACTGATGCAAGGTTGCGAGAGGGTAGTGAGGAGAACAAATCCTCCACCAATGTTATGATTAAATAGTTTCAAAACCCCTCACAGGAAGATTCATAACTTATGGGGTCTGTTATTTCTTACATGGGTTATACTTTAAATGGGACTTTGTGGGCGTAGCAAGTTATGTAATGTAAAGTTATTTAATGAACACTATATAAAAGGGATTTATTTAAAATTATATTTGTATAAATATTATTACTATATAAATATGTTTGAATATGCGCGGATGGAGCTATAAAAATACTGAAATATTAATTTATATTAAATTATAAATATTTAACCAGCCACGTTCTGAGTAAAGCCTAACTGGAGAGTCCCCACCTTGTTCATGATTCCAGAGGCTGATTAAGATGGCGCAAGTCGACGGTGGGACACACCCATCTTCAGTGGTCTTCTAGTTCCAATGGCCCGACGACAAAAGACACCGCCCAAGGACTACACTGTCCTATATCGGCTGCGTTGTCCCCGTTTACTGGCCGGTGGAGGGGAAATTCCTGTGGTTGGCGATTTCAAAACTTATTTCAACAATCACGGCCCGCGTCCTGGATAAATATGTGAAGGTGTGATCAGGCAGGCCGCTCAGCTAAGGCCTGATCACAACTCGTAACAGCACGAACGTGGCGTGTTGTCCCTGGGGTGTTATTTTCTAGGCTTGGTTAAGCTTGTATTGCATCAGGCGGACGAAGATTCTGGAATTAAAACTTCTGCAGAGGGGAAGCAGCAGCTTATCCCGCGAACTCCAGCTGCACGCGCTAGCAAAATGGCGTCACCAGCCAGCGACACGTCGCAATGCCNTCAGGCGGACGAAGATTCTGGAATTAAAACTTCTGCAGAGGGGAAGCAGCAGCTTATCCCGCGAACTCCAGCTGCACGCGCTAGCAAAATGGCGTCACCAGCCAGCGACACGTCGCAATGCCACGCCACTCTCCAATCAGCGCCTGGTAACTCANCGCTAGCAAAATGGCGTCACCAGCCAGCGACACGTCGCAATGCCACGCCACTCTCCAATCAGCGCCTGGTAACTCAAGTGTCAACGAGGAAAATAGAGTAACTTTCATAACATGCGGTAGCCAGTAAGACGCGAGGCTCGTCACCACTGCTTCGTTCAGCCAATCACAAGATGGGTACGCCCACATCACTCCTCTGCGTACTTACATACTGTCTGGTCCAATCGTATAAGAAACACTAATTAATAGAAGCTTGAAGCCTAGCCTATACAATAGAAAGAAGCTGCAACACTTAACTACATCTAAGTACACCGAAGAGNAAATATGATTGAATATGCGCGGATGGAGCTATAAAAATACTGAAATATTAATTTATATTAAATTATAAATATTTAAACAGCCACGTTCTGAGTAAAGCCTAACTGGAGAGTCCCCACCTTGTTCATGATTCCGGAGGCTGATTAAGATGGCGCAAGTCGACGGTGGGACACACCCATCTTCAGTGGTCTTCTAGTTCCAATGGCCCGACGACAAAAGACACCGCCCAAGGACTACACTGTCCTATATCGGCTGCGTTTTCCCCGTTTACTGGCCGGTGGAGGGGAAATTCCTGTGGTTGGCGATTTCAAAACTTATTTCAACAATCACGGCCCGCGTCCTGGATAAATATGTGAAGGTGTGATCAGGCAGGCCGCTCAGCTAAGGCCTGATCATAACTCGTAACAGCACGAACGTGGCGTGTTGTCCCTGGGGTGTTATTTTCTAGGCTTGGTTAAGCTTGTATTGCATCAGGCGGACGAAGATTCTGGAATTAAAACTTCTGCAGAGGGGAAGCAGCAGCTTATCCCGCGAACTCCAGCTGCACGCGCTAGCAAAATGGCGTCACCAGCCAGCGACACGTCGCAATGCCACGCCACTCTCCAATCAGCGCCTGGTAACTCAAGTGTCAACGAGGAAAATAGAGTAACTTTCCTAACACGCGGTAGCCAGTAAGACGCGAGGCTCGTCACCACTGCTTCGTTCAGCCAATCACAAGATGGGTACGCCCACATCACTCCTCTGCGTACTTACATACTCTCTGGTCCAATCGTATAAGAAACACTAATGAATAGAAGCTTGAAGCCTAGCCTATACAATAGAAAGAAGCTGCAACACTTAACTACATCTAAGTACACCGAAGAGCCAAAAAAAACTGGTACACATGCCTAATATCACAGAAGTGCCGCAAGACGACGTGGCATGGACTCGACTAATGTCTGAAGGTATGCAGGAGGCAATTCACACCATGAATCCTGCAGGGCAGTCCACAAATTCAATCTGCGCCAATTTGAGAAAGGGTTGCACGTCTGTCACGTTTAATGATTCTCGTCAGTCGTCGTTTGTCCCGTTCTTTCGCGATCTTTTCCCAGCCGCAGCGATGTCGAAGATGTGATGTTTTGCCGGATTCCCGATATTCACGGTAAACTCGTGAAATGGTCGTGCGCGAAAATCCAAATGTTATCGCTACCTTGGAGATGCTATGTCCCATCTCTCGTGCGCCGACTATAACACCACCTTCAAACTCACTTAAATTTTGATAACCTGCCATTGTAGCAGCAGTAACCGATCTAGCTGCCGACCGCATTGCGTTACTCTGATGGGTTCTGTACCTGTGTTATTTGCATACGCACGCCTATATAAGTTTTTTTTTTTTTGCTCTTCTGTGTGTATAGTGCACGCACGCTTTAGTGTTACTACAGTTTACGGCATTTTCTGAAGTCTCTTCAGTCTTTCTAATTGTTAAATTAGTGAAAAAGAAATGCCAGTTTTACTTCACTTATTCATTNTTTCTGAAGTCTCTTCAGTCTTTCTAATTGTTAAATTAGTGAAAAAGAAATGCCAGTTTTACTTCACTTATTCATTCGGTGACATTTTTCACTGATTCACCAACCATTTCATTACCTTTTCTCAGTGGTTTGTTTTATGACAAATGGCTCAGTTATACAAAGTGTATCAAACAAAATTTAGAACTCATAAATTAATGAAATCAATAACACATATATATATACTTTTAATGTGAGTCTCATCTAATATAATACCATGTTACGAGGCAAAATGAACACTCAGTCTTTCATTTCGGTTTTACGTCTTTCATTTCGTTTTCACGTAATATTCATAGTGCTCGGTTTCATTGTTTATACTGCATCATGTGTGGGTGTGTGAGTGCATGTATACGTACTTTTTGTTTTAACAATGCAAATGTTACCAATAAAACTGAAAACTAAAAAAAAGAATTTATATATAAACAATAGACTACACGTATCAGAGGCTTCAGACTTGATTTAATTCATCGTTTCCAAAGTTTCAATTAAGAAATTNTAAACAATAGACTACACGTATCAGAGGCTTCAGACTTGATTTAATTCATCGTTTCCAAAGTTTCAATTAAGAAATTTTGAAATCTGTATTGCACTTTATCCGACAGAGCACTTGTTCCTTTATCTGAACCATTCAGCTTTAGTCCTTGTGTTCCGTTATAGTAATGTCACCTATTCTTAACGAAAAGCACTAGCGCGGTTCGCTTATGAGTTACTCACGGGAAATTTCATTGGGCATTGAACCTCGCTATTTACGGTAGGCCAAAAATATCCCTGTGCGTCATGCATACATTTTTGTACACCGGGCCTCAATGTGTTTATCATAAATTTGTGTATCTTGTTAACAGTGTTGCCAGATTAGGGTTTGAAATATCGGCACATTTTTTTTTTTAACAGAAAGGGACTCCGAGATGTTTGGTTTTTAAGATATACAGGACTAAAACGAGAGGATTTTTGAGTGCATTACTTTCCAAATGTTCGCATTTGCAAGGCCAAATGAATTCGAAGAAACTGTGGAAAGAAGTCTGTTAGATATGGTTCGTCAATTTAACCGGAGCTATCTTAGAGATCTGGTGTCCATATTTCTACTGCGATATTTAAATTGCTTGTCGCCTTAACGTGCTGCTAAAATATTTTATATACTTTATATTTGTTATGAAGTGTTTACCGAAATGATACATTATGCCTAGGATAAGGAATATTTCGCGAACAGCTGTCAAGGAAAGACAATTTAAAGACAGATTAGGCTCATTTATTTTCATAATTAGCTGGATTAAGTTTTAACAGACAACAATAAGTTTCAACACGTTTCATGGAAGGTACAGAGTTTCCAGTGTTTAAGGAAATAATGAAACGAATTATAATGCAAACAAAGGCTAAATAAGAAAGAAAATATAGAATTTAAAAAAAATCACTGAGAACAATAAATTTTCTATTAATGTAAAGACACTATTAAAAAAATTTGTAGAAAGCCATTGTAGTGTTGGACATTTAAAAAAAATAATTAAAACGTTATTTTAATTTTTTCTTAATATTTCGCACATGCATGATTCGTAAAATAATTTCTCAAGAAAATATTAATTTGGCTTTTCAATGGCGATTGCACGTAAAGTAATTTAAAGGAAAAATTTGTCTAGAATAATTTTATCTAGGAACACTACGACGAAAGAGTCAATGTCCGACTATAAAATTACACCAAATTAACATATAAGTCCTTCGCGTATTTATAAAAGTCACACGTCTTACGAACCAAGTGCAGATGGTATCACCGAGGTATAACACAAGATCCTCGCACAGGTGTTACATTCTCGGAGATTGCACTGAATACAAAGCAAGTTGCGTGAGTGGAGTTCTCGCGAAGATGGTAAAGTCGATATCTCTCGAGCGAAGAATGTTGTTCTGCGTATGTAGGCCAGGCCATTCATATGCATGAGAGCCTCTCCACTACGGAAACATACATTTGTGTCCTTTCACAATGTAGAAAATTTAGCAATTCACTTCGACTACGTAAGACGCATCAATACAATTTCAGCGAAGTCATCGGTAAACTCAATGCAATACGCACTCTAAATTTAAATCAGTGGGGAAAAAAATTATTTACAGTGAAATTCAACAACTTGAATTATTTACAGTGAAATTCAACAACTTAGAATCGGTGAAAAACCACTGGTTGTTTCGGTGAAACAATTTCACTGGTTGAATAAGTGGCAGCCAACTGCGTGCGGCGAATTAAATATTATTTTTATTGAATTTAGCCAAACCTGTACTAGAAATACACATATTTCCGATGGTTTGTGCAAACAATGTCCATCGGTGCAATTTTACGTAATTTAAAAAGAGCGTAAAAAATATTACAGCGACTAGGATTTTAATAGACGTAGTTTGCTTTTAGACCGTTACCTTAACAATTTTTTTTTTATGTTGACTTTATTGACATTATTGACCGATACATTTACCGTTGGTCAAAGCGCGAGTGTACACAGTATTTTAAGTTGGGCACTGAGAGATGTACATATTCAATTTGGTTACGTTCCGTCGGACGGTGTAGAATTGTGTAAGGAACGAACATAAATGCATATAGGTTGTCCACGGTAAACTGAGCACTTTTTAAAGCCGTACTTATGATTTACTTCTATGCACAATGTGTATCCTTTGCCATATATAATATTGACGTTCATGCGTAGGTCAAAGAAAAATTTGTGAAATAATATTTCACGAGATTGTTAACTCTTAAGGTTACATGCATTGAAAAATAAAAAAAGGAAGGAAAATTAATTATTTCATTATTCACAAGTGTTTACCGAAGATTTTAATTCAATGATAAGTCAATATTAATTTTTATAGAGTTTGTATATTTAATTGAACTTATCCCCTTAAATAATTGCATATATATATAGTATATTATATAAAGTATACTTAAAAATAATAATACGCATCGTGTTAATATAAATGTTTTGAGAAATGTAATTTTCAACCTTTCATTTATTTTAGACAAAAAAATTTAGCACACACCAATGGCCTTACACAGGGCTTAAAAGCAGGGATTATTAAATTACTTTTAGATTTCTGGTTTTTACAGGGTCTGGTGAATTCGAAGTAACTGTTGAAAAGTACCGATCATAGATATTATCACTCGGGCGTTGATTTACCTGGAACCATCTCACTTTCTAACAGTCAATATACCTGTTCCAAAATCAAAGATCTAATAGTTATTGTTTTAGTTGAGAGATTTGGGAGGCTCTTAACAATGAGGTCTTGAGAGCCTCATGAAGGTGAAATGAGGTGAGAATGGAGGCGCGTCGGAATGCAAAAGTGGGGGGAAAGGGAGAAGACATATCCCGCCGGCCAGCGGTATCGCCCGGCACGATTCCCACTTGCGAAAATATTTCAGGAGTGACCCGACCGGGGTTTGAACCCGGTTCGCCTTGGTGAGAGCCGAGCAGTCTCCTCGCTATGGCCTCTTAAGGATTTGATATTTTCTTTTAGAGCCCTCGGTGGTGGCTTACTTGAACGGTGCAAGTCGGTTGACACACCGGCATGTTGTACCTCGTACACTGAAGAGCCAAAAAAAATTGTTACACCTGCCTAACAGCGTGTAGGGCCCCCGCGAGCACGCAGAAGTGCCGCAAGACGACGTGGCATGGACTCGACTAATGTCTGAAGGTATGCAGGAGGCAATTCACACCATGAATCCTGCAGGGCAGTCCACAAATCCAATCTGCGCCAATTTGAGAAAGGGTTGCACGTCTGTCATGTTTAGTGATTCTCGTCAGTCGTCGTTTGTCTCGTTATTTCAGGATCTTTTTCCGGCCGCACCGATGTCAAAGATGTGATGTTCTACTGGATTCCCGATATTCACGGTACACTCGTGAAATGGTCGTACGCGAACATCCAAATGTTATCGCTACCTCGGAGATGCTATGTCCCATCTCTCGTGCACCGACTATAACACCACGTTCAAACTCGCTTAAATCTTGATAACCTGCCATTGTAGCAGCAGTAACCGATCTAGCTGCCGACCGCATCGCGTTACTCTGATTTTTTTCCGTACCTCTGTTATTTGCATACGCACGCGTATACCAGTTTTTTTTGGCTCTTCAGTGTACACAACGAAACCGTAACAAGGTCTCGACGTGCATTCGCCAGTCTAACCAGCGTGACGAACAAAAACTTGCGCCGTACTTGAAACGGCTCAATGTTCAACCCCCACCGGCCGTATTTCCCGACATAAACAAAAAGCGCTGTAACGCGTTCGCTATACCGCGCCGTATGCAAAGTCAATATTTTACGTAAGTTTTAAAAATAACATCATTCTTAGAAAGGTTTTTTTGTACGCTACAAGTAAAATATTGTATATTTACACACTGAAATTTTTCACATATATCAGAAAAATTATGTACCTTCAGATTTTGAATATAATGAGGGCTACAGCGATTACATGTTAAAAAGATAGTGGGGTTTTATATTTTCAAATTAAAACTTTAGCAAACTTCCGAATACAATTTAAGTATTACAAAAAATTATTGCCAATAAGAATCCAAAATTGATTAATTTTTTTTATTTTGTAAAACTTAAAAAAAAAAAATATATATATATATATATATATATACTGTGTGTGTGGTTTTAGCTGGCTTTGTCTCTCAACGCGTGCACATGAACATGGAGTGTAAATAGTGATGCGTTGCGCTAAACACAGTACCCCCTATCCTCTAAAAACCCGAGGAACCGATTAATAAAAATAAAAATAATAATACTTGATGCACGAAAAGAAAGCGAACGAAAAACGAGCCGCACCGGAAATGTGTGTAGTAAAAATTAATTTAGCTTTTCTTTTTGTTGAACAGAAGGGTAGGGTTAGTGGCGAATGTCTAAAATAGTAAAATATATTGAAACGTTTATATTTATCTTGATTTTGTTGTATCCAACAGGGGTATTACGTTCGTTATTCCATAGTCGCGTGTAGTAATGACAAANTTTCTTTTTGTTGAACAGAAGGGTAGGGTTAGTGGCGAATGTCTAAAATAGTAAAATATATTGAAACGTTTATATTTCTCTTGATTTTGTTGTATCCAACAGGGGTATTACGTTCGTTATTCCATAGTCGCGTGTAGTAATGACAATCAGTGAAAATCATTACATGTTAATAATAAAGCCAAAAGTTGCGAAAGTATATATATATATATATATATATATATATATAGATATGTGTGTGTGTGTATGTGTTGGGTGTGTGTATAGTGTGTTCTGTTCAAATGCCACTGNATATATATATATATAGATATGTGTGTGTGTGTATGTGTTGGGTGTGTGTATAGTGTGTTCTGTTCAAATGCCACTGAAAAGAGTAAAATCTCAGTAAGGGAAAACTATTTATTTGGGAAAGTGAAAGGCGGTGGCCATGGCTTGCATTCAGGAACCATCACAGCATTTTCCTAGAGTTATTTAGAGAATCCCTTGAAATACGAGTCTGTGCCGGTACCCAAAAGGGTAGGTCTGTATACGAGTATATACATATTTATATATATATAGTTGTAGAGTTATGTAATAAACTAGTCAGTCCCGAAACTTTTTAATCGCAAGCAAGTAGTTAATAGCTTGTTTCAGATAATCAACTTTGCCTCTTCACTGTTAATTTCTATTTTATCTTGCAATTAGTTGCAAGAACCGCGGAGATATACACAATTATACGGTCAGCATTTGTAGCTTTTCAATTACAGAAGGGATTCTGGAGGTAATCGATAACCCTCAACCGAGTGTGGACTGTGTAAAATAAACACTTTTTAAACCATTATTTCATGAGTGGCAACAAAATGTTTACTAAAACGTTGAAAGACTGTGTTTCAGCACACAAGATTATAAAAGCTTAATCTTAAAAAATTCGTATATTTATCACGCTTATCCTGTTCCGCTAAGAAACTGCGCCTTATTTGACCGCGTTATCTGCTCGATGGTCACATATTCTTTTTGAAGTCACTGAGGACATTTTGAGAACATTCTCAAGTGTTATGACGGAAGTCATAACTCTGTCGAGTTCTCCGGGAAAATTCTTCAAACATCCCACCTTCTTTGTGGTCCTGTGAATGAGATGCTGTATAAAAACTTCAGACTAACTGCTCAAATAATTTTGTGGCACCAGTCCCCCCCTTATTTTCACTTTCCTGGACCCTGAAAAACTGCCTGGTATAGTTATTGTCTTAAAACCGCATAACACTTAGTCGTTAATTCATAATAATCGGCGAGTGTCAGTTAAACCTGTGCAATTAAAGCTAATGACACGGCATTGAGAACGAATTTCATGCAAAGGAGAAAACTGTGCATGCAAACGCNACCTGTGCAATTAAAGCTAATGACACGGCATTGAGAACGAATTTCATGCAAAGGAGAAAACTGTGCATGCAAACGCGTAATATAAACTGTATGAAAATACTTCTTCGAAGAACGCCTAACTATAGGCATTTTAATAAGAACCGTTCGTGATATTTGTTTTAAGCCCGAAATATCGTTTCTGTAATTGTAAATATTTTCTTTNTCATTTTAATAAGAACCGTTCGTGATATTTGTTTTAAGCCCGAAATATCGTTTCTGTAATTGTAAATATTTTCTTTAAATTTTTGTTTTTATCTAACTGACTTATAGTCAATACGGTTATAAAATTACAGCCAGATATACACTGCAATAATTAGCAATTATAATTAAAGACTTTGTTTCTATAGACAATTATTTCACGAATAATTTAATTCCTGTTGGAATTCAATTTTTTTTTTCACCTGAGAAACTGTAGTTATTAAACAGGCTGCTGTCATTGTGACTGAATCACGTTTTCGCTTCCTAATTATTACTGGTTCACACTTTAAAGTGGGCGTGTTCAAAGAACTGCTGTCAGTCTGTAACGATACAATAAAGGAAAATGTTTTGTAGTTCTACCTTGCCACCTAATGAGTTCGCAAAGTGCTTATGGCTCTAATTATAAACTGTTACGTAAATGGGTAAACATGCCTGCTAAAACCAATTGAACATTTAACTTAAAGGAATATATTATACGAATTATTTTCTTCGGGCTTATAAGACTTCTTACAATACGTCATAAACCAAAACGTTTTTTAATAACATAGGTACACGCACCCACTTTTTTTTACATTGGGTTTCCAAGTAAAACACGTCAAAATGTTTTTTATGTGTTTTTTGTCTCTTGTAAAATTGTACTTGTGACTGATTTGCTAGAAAACCTTATAAATAAATAAGTTTAATAATTTAACACGGCTTTTGTGTTCCTTATTTTACCCATGTTAGTAATTTTCAACTAAGTTTAGCCAAAGCTCTCAAATAAATATTAAAATATTTTCAATAATTCTGTTTTTAAAACAGTGGAAAATGTTCTGTAATATATCATTTCTACACTAAACATTGACACATGACATGTTGCACTATCGTGTGTTTAGGGTTCTAAATACAGATAGATATTCGTGAATGAACTATTTAGAAAGAAATGTGGCTGCTAGTTTGTAACCTAATCTATATAACAGCATCGCAGTGAAGACGTAGACAATAATAAGTTGTCAATGCCAAAGTTGACATTTCGAAGTCGAGGTGGACATACCGAGGTCGACACGTCGAAGCTGACTTCGTCGAGACCATCGTTGGTATCGTCGAGACCGACATGTCGANTGGACATACCGAGGTCGACACGTCGAAGCTGACTTCGTCGAGACCATCGTTGGTATCGTCGAGACCGACATGTCGAGCTTTTGTCGATGTGTGGCAGTTGTCAATGCTAAAGTTGACATTTCGAAGTCGAGGTCGACATACTGGGGTCGACATGTCGAAGCTGACTTCGTCGAGACCATTGTTGGTGTCGTCGAGACCGATATGTCGAACTTTTGTCGATGTGTGGCAGTTTTCAATGCCAAAGTTGACATTTCGAAGTCAAGGTCGACATACCGAGGTCAACATGTCGAAGCTGACTTCGCCGGGACCATCGTTGGTGTCGTCGAGACCGACATGTCGAACTTTTGTCGACGTGTAGCAGTTGTCGATAGTCGACATATTCTGGATGTCGCACGGCCCTGGCCTCCAGTTCTATGACATCAACCGAAATTGTTTAACGCACCGCATTGACTAACAAATATTAAGTTGCACCAAACCAAATTGTTGGCTGGGCAAACCAAATGAGAATAACAAAATAATTCGGCTTCAGCAACAAAATATTTTCTTACTCCTATACGAACAAATGTTTTGTTTCCAGAAACAAGCCTTTCTCTCAGTGTATGATGTCACGTCGAAGTAAATAATTATGCGTATACGATCTCCTCGGTTTAGAAATCATGCTAAGGAACGCGAACGGCTTTCATAGTGACGAAGACAAGTAAGAGAGCTCACGGGCTCGCTGATACCGTGCAGTATCAGATACTAAAGATGAGGTAAACGGCTTGTTCGTCTTCTACGCAATTGCTCAACACTGACCTACCACAAAAGAACAAAACTGTCAAAGTCACATGGTCGACAGCGATAAAAGTGTTTGTTATATCTTAATTATTAAATTACAAGCACTCTTATATTAATAGAATACTGTCAACAATTTTAATTTAATCAAACTGCATTACAAATCGTTTGGATGAAGTATAAAAACGTCTCAAAAAAATTTTTTTTTTTTTACAAATCAGTTTTCTAGCCTAACATCCAAAACATGCTGTTTTCGCAAGCCGTGTTGGCAGAAAAGCAGTTCGATGTAGAACTTAAGTTCTACTTCCAGGATATTCCTCCGCCTCATGCAAACAGAGCTTAACCAAGTATATAAAATAACACCAAAGGGACAACGCACCGTATTCGTGCGCACTCATCAAGTTCATAATATTTTTCATAAGAACTACTTCTTACTAGGAATTACCAACACACTCGTTTTCTCTCCGGTTTTTTTCATATTAATTATAAATGAAATAATATAATTTATAGATAGAATATAAATAAAATTTCGGTTTAACCAGAAGTAACGTACCGTTATGTTGGCAATAGTTTTAAACACTCGTAATACTTGGAATATTTAGAAAATAACCAAACACGTCATACGTGGGGTGTTTTTTCAAAGGTTTGTTTTTAAAAACGTGAAGAAACAGCGAATATGATGCACCTTATTGCTTTGCGACAGTGTCTCATCTCGCGCCTCGCCTGAAAGTTCAGGTCTTCAGCGCGCAGGAGAAAACAAAGGAAGAGATAGCGCCTCACTTTTCACTTTGTCCTTGTCCCAGCTGCAGTTCCCTCCTTCGCCCTCCTCCCAAAGGCACAAGTCTGTCTTTGTTCCCCGGACGAGGCAGCACTAATTGGCTCGGTAATGGCCGGCGACTGATGTTGGCAGCACCGTCGGCGTGATCTCGTTTGTTTGTGTTCACGGGTTGTCACCTCTGCACGCCCCTCACCGTACCTCCTCCTTCGTCGAACCCTTAACCACGGGGAAGGAAATGTTGCCCAACGTCAGCGCGTTCTTTGCCAATGTCCTTGGAACGCTTCGGTCGGGTTCAGAGGGTTTATACGATATTTTGGCACGACTGGACGGAAGTAATGATGATCCACACCTGGTTGCATTGCAAAATATTTACTGCATTTTATACTCCCGGAGCACTGATGATAGATAATATTAGTGAGTGAGTGAATATATNCGTATTCGTGCGCACTCATCAAGTTCATAATATTTTTCATAAGAACTACTTCTTACTAGGAATTACCAACACACTCATTTTCTCTTCGGTTTTTTCATATTAATTATAAATGAAATAATATAATTTATAGATAGAATATAAATAGAATTTCGGTTTAACCAAAAGTAACGTACCGTTATGTTGGCAATAGTCGTAATACTTGGAATATTTAGAAAACAACCAAACACGTCATACTTGGGGTGATTTTTCAAAGGTTTGTTTTTAAAAATGTGAAGAAACAGCGAATATGCTGCACCTTATTGCTTTGCGACAGTGTCTCATCTCGCGCCTCACCTGAAAGTTCAGGTATTCTCGTCTTCAGCGCGCAGGAGAAAACAAAGGAAGAGATAGCGCCTCACTTTTCACTTTGTCCTTGTCCCAGCTGCAGTTCCCTCCTTCGCCCTCCTCCCAAAGGCACAAGTCTTTGTTCCCCGGACGAGGCAGCACTAATTGGCTCGGTAATGGCCGGCGACTGATGTTGGCAGCACCGTCGGCGTGACCTCGTTTGTTTGTGTTCACGGGTTGTCACCTCTGCACGCCCCTCACCGTACCTCCTCCTTCGTCGAACCCTTAACCACGGGAAGGAAATGTTGCCCAACGTCAGCGCGTTCTTTGCCAATGTCCTTGGAACGCTTCGGTCGGGTTCAGAGGATTTATACGATATTTTGGGACGACTGGACGGAAGTAATGATGATCCACACCTGGTTGTATTGCAAAATATTTACTGCATTTTATACTCCCGGAGCACTGATGATAGATAATATTAGTGAGTGAGTGAATATATTTGGGCGGCTCTTAACATAGAGGTCTTGATAGTTGATGAGGGTGAAGGGAGGTGAGTATGGAACAGCGCTGGAATGCAAGAGCGAGGGGCACGGGAGATCCCCGAAAAAAACCGCTGACCAGCGGCATCGTCCGGCACGATTCTCAAATGCGGAAATCCGGGGGCGGCCCAACCGGGAATCGAATCCGGTTCGCATTGTTGGGGGGCGAGTAGTCTAACCACTACACCACCGCGGCCCGGATTAGAAATAAGACAGTCCTTATATTTCATCAGTGCTCCGAGAATAATAAAAGCAGTGAATTCTTAACAATGTACGAAGACGTTCGAAATTATTATTTAAGGCTTGTCGTGCCAAAAATTTCGAAAAAATTCCTCTGGAAAACAATTCGTAACCAAAATTAGATAAATGTTACTCTTCCGTGCACCATTCACCTTAAGGCTTGGCTTCATGTAAGTATTACGCGGAAATTCTTCGTTTTCATGAAATTTCAGTCTGAGAGTATTTGTTAAAAATGTATGACTACAGAAAAGTTATTTTTAACGAGTCATTTAAAATTTATCAAATTAAATTTAGTAAATGTTGTTTTCGTAGTTGTAATAAAGCTGGAACTTATCAATATTTAAGAATTTATATTATGCTATTTGTAACCGAATTCTACGTTTATAGTTCGGATTTCATATCTGTACTGCTGAGTATATCTTATAGCTATACTAAAATTGTACAATTTTTTTAAATTTACTTCACAAAAACTTTAATCAACATGAAATGAAATGATCCGTTATAGTAGATAGTGCCGAGCACATAAATCGTTTCGACTGAAATGAATGTGCCGAATAATTTAATAATGAGAGTTCTGGAAAAAAGAGACCCCTCTTAGTTTTTTTTTTTGCGGAAAAATTAAACAAAACACATTATTCCTTATATCTGCACAGTATGCTCCTGATATTTTATAGCAGTATTATCGCGCTTTATTCAACCATCGATGTAAATGGAGCTGTCCAACAAGTCGAATACAGCTATCGATAAGGCAATTAATAACTTCTCCGGAGGTTTCTCTACATTGGGAGCTCGCATCACTTTTTGAATACCGTATTTAATTTTGTTTTGTGTTTTACTAGTAGGGAAAAAAATACGAAGCTAAAAGTAGGTGGGTATCGATTGGGGACTTTCTTGCTGAACCTTCAAAGCTCCAGCTTTTATACAGGACGCATATTACAAAATTTTACATTTAACAAAACAAAAAAAAAAAAATTACTGATAACTGATGAGCCTACTTTCCTCTATATATTTCCAAAAAAGTTTTAGTGAAGTTCTTGAAAGCTCATATGTTAGGTAGTCGTTGACGTGTCATTGACAGCAACATCATTAGTGATGAAACCAGAGACATGTGAAACAGTATAAAGACAATTAAAATACACGAGTGACTTACTCGGGATTCGAATTCAGAAAAAATCATAAAACTAAGCGAGCTTGCAATTAACTGCACGCCATTCCGAAAATAAGAGACTTACATACTTAAAACATATCAATTAATATAGACTACAACATTACATCGTTTTCGCCAAATTTGAAAGAAACTATTGATTTTCTTCCCAGATACGGTATAAAAACATATATTATTTCATGTGGGGCTGTCTTACAAAATGGTGGATAAATGGAGCTTTGTATTGACAATCTTGATGGATATAACTTATACTGTCAGTATACAAAGTTAAGTTGAAATTTATTATGCAGTTTCATAGATAAAAAATTCGGAGCTAGTATGTTTATGTAGCCGCCATTTTGAAAATGTGTGTCTGACCCTCTCAAAATTTATTAGTTTACATTATCTGCACAGTGCTAATTTTTTAACAAATTTGGTAGAAATCGGTTGTTTTTTCGGAGATCACATAACTTATTTTGTCATGTGATACTTTTTTTTACAAAATGGTGAACATAAATTCGATCACAAAAATAGAGCCTTGGTGTTCGTAAATTGAGTGATGCTGTTTTAAGGAATAGATCCTTACTCGTGCATAATACTGGACATTTTTCGTACATTGTCGGAGTGTTACAGAGAGGTTGTACGTAAAAGGAGTCTTTCATAACGGAACACAGAAATTACTTCCGGAAGCAGAAAGTACGGATTATTCTCTGTTAGCCAGAAACGTTTCCAAGCTACACGAAGCTAGCCCAAAGGCCAATTCAGTTTTAGAGCCCTTTCAAAAATCTTAACAAACCACGAAGAACCACTATGATGCATGTACNATACGAAGCGCTCGTTCCCGCCCTTATGTTGTTGCACTGATGGCCCAAAGGCCAATTCAGTTTTAGAGCCCTTTCAAAAATCTTAACAAACCACGAAGAACCACTATGATGCATGTACCAAACACTAAAAGCGGCGATCTGATAAGAAATATTGTAATAGTGAAATTTGATAGCGATCAAGAATTTTGTCGAGTAAGTTTAGCAAGCCAAATTAAATAAACAATATGATACGTATCAAATAACTTCCGTAACAAACCGAAATAGTTAAATTTACTTCGACGTATCTTGATGAACTAATAACATATGTTCATTTTACACATTTTATGGCTAAATTGAAGTTATCTGGACAACTTTAATTTCATCATTCGAAAACAATACCTTTCTACCCGATACTTTGTATTTATAGCATGAAGTGGGTACTTAACAGAAAATATGGCAACGAATAGCTTAAATAGCTTCATATTTTAACGTCTTATGTATGAGATTTTATTTAATGGATTAACTGACTTAATAACAAGTATTTTTTTATGATATTTGACGTGGCAAATAATTATTTATATTTTAAATAAATACACACTTATCACTTATGCAAGCTTACCGGTCAGCATGGCAGTGGCAATATTAAATAAAATAATTTAAACAAAATTATAAAAATTGTTTTATCAAAACTTAAAAATGTTGTTAAATAAACATAGCATGAATTCATTCGCAGGTGAATTTTTAATATTGTGTCTTGGTTAGTACTTCCAAAGTCGGATTGTGCACTAACATTTCCGAACAATGGGAAATATACCGTGACCCAAACTCCACATTATTTACTATAGTGATACAGTTTTCCAGCAGCATAAATATGTAATAAAACAATATATTTAAATATAAAAGCAAATAGAAGTGTTTGGTATATGTTTACAGTTATGTCGTTTTTCCCTGACGTGTGAAAATATACAGTGTAGTTGTTAGAGTAACGAAATTTCCTGAGATTATTAGAGTATCTTGTAAAACTTACGGGCCAAAAAAATTCTGCTGCTTTAACTTCTAGCAAGAACAATGTCACTAACTGATACTGGATTAAATGTCACACTTTCAATAAGACTTCATCACAAAGAAAAACAAAATCGCTATCAACATTTCTCCAAACGTGCAGGTTTGTCTTTATGTAAACCATTCCAACCCAGTGTAAACAATCGTGTATGTATATAACGGTTATTTGTGGCCGGTACTGTGAACTGTGATGCTCAGTCACTGTCCATCTGTCCGGTAATATGAGGCTAAGTGTCCGTCTGGCCGGTACTTTGAGGCTAAGTGTCCGTCTGGCCGGTACTTTGAGGCTAAGTGTCCATCTGGCAAGTACTTTGAGGCTAAGTGTCCGTCTGGCCGGTACTGTGAGGCTAAGTGTCCGTCTGACCGGTACTGTGAGGATAAGTGTCCGTCTGTCCGGTACTGTGAGGCTAAGTGTCCGTCTGGCCGGTACTTTGAGGCTAAGTGTCCGTCTGGCAAGTACTTTGAGGCTAAGTGTCCGTCTGGCCGGTACTGTGAGGCTAACTGTCCGTCTGGCTGGTACTGTGAGGCTAAGTGTCCGTCTGGCTGGTACTGTGAGGCTAAGTGTCCATCTGGCCGGTACTGTGAGGCTAAGTGTCCGTCTGGCCGGTACTATGAGGCTAAGTATCCGTCTGGGGAAGTGATTNCGGTACTGTGAGGCTAAGTGTCCGTCTGGCCGGTACTATGAGGCTAAGTATCCGTCTGGGGAAGTGATTCGTATACCGTGATACTGTTCTGGGATACGTTTCGTTTACATTACTGCAGCCGAACACAAATACCACAACTCAGTGGTTTTGGTGATGAGACATATAGTACTATGTCAGTTCAAGTAAAACACAACTAAATTATTTGTTCTTATTTTCAACACCAGGAACTATACATTAAAGTGTATCTGGAAAAGTTTAATTTATAAGGGTTAATTATTTTTTTTCAAAGGCCCTCAGTTGCGATATTAACCTAATCATAGGAAATTTCGCTTCTTGAGAGACATATTCGAGTAGCGATAAGGACGAAGCTTGCACGCATATCAAACACTCAATCGCCTTTACATGCAAATTGCAAAGATTGCGTGTAGGCTTCTCATCATGCTGCGTTTAATTTTAACACCACCTCAAGATGAAAACTTTTAACTTGCTTCGCAAAAACTAGAGTAAAGTACTTTGCAAGGGATCATTTAAATTTCGCATAAATTGATGCAGAATACGAACAGGGACAAATTTTTCTTCGCAAAATTATAAAGCGCATGATAGACTTCAATATTTCACGCAAGTTTTTTTTCTTTAAATTCAGCATGTATTTGTTATAAAACTTGACTGGGCCAATCACAATTTGTTTACTTGAAAACGTAATCTTCAGACGCGTGAAAATGAAAATCACTCGTCTGAAGAAAGTGTATCACAGGCAAAGTGTTCTATATACAAATAGTTAAATTGACTTTCGCAAAAAACAAATATCCTTACTTACAGAAGTCAGAAAGGTCAATTTCTTTTTAAACGTTCAAGTCTTTAAAATTACATCGAGTAAAAGGTTTTGTTAGATCAAACAGAGTTTTTTTGGCACAAACAAATTAATTGATTTTACAGTGGCAATGAAATATTCTGTTGTTGAAAACAAATTATTTTGATGTTCTTATTCGGTTGCCCCAAACAAGGATTTCGTTGGTGTAACTAAAGACTTCTGCACTCTTCTCTTTGAATTAAAGCAACGTTGTATTACTCTAGACATAACAGCCTCAAGGCAATGTTTTTCTTTGCCGTACGGAAAGCTATGTACGTTTTTTTTNGTTGTATTACTCTAGACATAACAGCCTCAAGGCAATGTTTTTCTTTGCCGTACGGAAAGCTATGTACGTTTTTTTTAGAGACCACAGAGATGCGTTTCTAGACAGGTGGGGCCGCGGTGGTGTAGTGGCTAGTCTACTCGCCTACCACCTAGGCGAACCTGGTTCGATTCCCGGTGGGATCGCTCCTGGATTTTCGCATGTGAGAATCGTGCTGATCGTTACCGGTCGGCGGATTTTCTCGGGGTTCTCCCGTTTCCCCCGTCCCTTTCATTCCGGCGTTGCTACACACTCACCTCGCTTCACCCTCATCGGCTCTCGAGACCTCGATGCGAAGAGCCACCAACATCGCTTCACTCGCTCGCCTTAGACAGGTAAACGGAACAAGTTATTTGCGCCTTCTGCTCGTTATTTGCNTTAGAGACCACAGAGATGCGTTTCTAGACAGGTGGGGCCGCGGTGGTGTAGTGGCTAGTCTACTCGCCTACCACCTAGGCAAACCTGGTTCGATTCCCGGTGGGATCGCTCCTGGATTTTCGCATGTGAGAATCGTGCTGATCGTTACCGGTCGGCGGATTTTCTCGGGGTTCTCCCGTTTCCCCCGTCCCTTTCATTCCGGCGTTGCTACACACTCACCTCGCTTCACCCTCATCGGCTCTCGAGACCTCGATGCGAAGAGCCACCAACATCGCTTCACTCGCTCGCCTTAGACAGGTAAACGGAACAAGTTATTTGCGCCTTCTGCTCGTTATTTGCTGCTCCAGGCGGAGAAAACGTACCTCCGAAGGCAGATGGCGCACCTGATAGCCCGCTGCACGACGGGACTTAACGGCTTTACGACTGGTTTCAGGAATAGCACAGCCTTCGCTATTCCTGGCGGCGCATTTGCAAGCCACAACGCCCTGCATTTGCATGCCGGCCCCTGGCCGTGCATCCACCCTCCACACACACACAAACACACACCTCCGATGGTTATCCGACCTGGCCACGTGTTTGTTTATTCATCCGCTCCAACGGCGCGTTCCAGTCCTCCAACTTCCATGGCGGGAGTATCAATGAGCGTAGATCATTGCTGGCACGTAGCTCATGCCACACGTCGTCTACAACTCGATGTTCCTTCTCCGCAGTTGGTAATATAAGTTGGCAACTGACGAGCTACCCACTCCGAAGATGATGGAAGTAAACACGATGGAGACCCGACAACGAAGAAGGCAAATGAGAAAACGGATTAGCAGTGCCCAAGACGAGGTATAAAGGGGAGAGAACCAGGAACTCGCCCAGACCCCCCTCTCTACTAGCACTTTCATCCCATCATAATAAAGAGCATGATTCCTATCCTCTGTCTCCTGTAGCATTTTCTGTTAAATATGATAATGCACGAAGCAATTTTTAATTCTTTCCTGTCGAAAGGGTTTTTACGGTGACTATGCCGGTTTTTCCCTTTCTCTTCTAACTATAGTTTAGCTATAAGTACACTTAGGAAGGTTGTCATGGCCACAATCTGACCATGGCAGCCCAATCCCTCTTTGCCGTGATGCATGTCTCCTTGCATGATACTCCCTTCCTTGTAGGCGTATGGGGCTTAGCCCTCAGACACACTTTACTCCTGTCCCTACCGCGGGCTCATATAACACTTAGTTTTAGAGTAGTTAGAAAAAATCTAGCCCAGACCATGGAAGAAGACACAGTACTCGAGATGCGTGACCAAACAACTGTCTGTGGTGGAAAGGGATTGAAAATATTTCCGGAGACCCATCTCTCCGCTGGACGTCCAACCCGAGGGAATGATTCTCGAAATGAGTAATAAACTTGAGTAGTCAAGGAGTACATGCCGACGTAGAGACATGATTGTAGAGCCGAGAAGAGTGTGGAGACGAATGCACGTCGGTATCTACCGCGCCGCGTACTACTGCAAACTACCTGGAGGTGGATCAAAGAGCAATAAATAAGTAAGTAAATAAATAAGAAGCAAATGTTTGACAATAGTCCAAAAAATCACGGGAAGACAAAATAAAACAAAAATAATAAATTATACTGCCCTTAAACTGGCAAAATAATGTTTCGTGGTCCAAGAGGAAGGTCTATTGACATTAATATGAGAGCAAAGAAAATAAAAGGGAATTGCTTACATCCCCGCATTTCCCAGATAGGACACAGTTGCGGGGTGTTAAGAAAACGTAACTATGTCCATATATATATATATATATATATATATATATATATATATATATATATATGGGGAATCCTTAGTAAAATACTACTCTTAAAGTAAGTGCTTGTGGGTATACACGTAAATAAATGTTCTTTAAAAAGGACTTGTTTCAAGGAAAGGTGAAAAGCAACTATATACAGCGGCCGTTTTTTACTTTTAAACTGTCGCATAAATACTAAGAAGTAAATTCAAGCCGTGAAAAATTGATGTATAGGGCTTTCCTGCTCATTTTCTTTAAGGTAAAGGAGAAAATTATAANGTAAATTCAAGCCGTGAAAAATTGATGTATAGGGCTTTCCTGCTCATTTTCTTTAAGGTAAAGGAGAAAATTATAAAGGTTCGTCTGCAGTATAATCCATTCACTTGCACGCCATGTAACGATATACTACTGTTAGCCGCCTAATTTGCGAGAAATGCAGTTTCTCGGGAATGCATGTCCCAGTCTTTTGAAAGCCTATTGCTATGCTTCCTTATAACCAGTTGTGGCCTAAATGCGTTTAAATATTTTTCTAGGTATTGCCCTTAATGGCTGCAAATAGAGACAAAGATTGGCATTCTCCTTACCATAAAAGATTTTTTTTTAATTCTGATAATCACATAAGTTGCCCAATCAAATAATCATTCGCACTGAATTATCTTTGCCGGGTNGATTTTTTTTTAATTCTGATAATCACATAAGTTGCCCAATCAAATAATCATTCGCACTGAATTATCTTTGCCGGGTTTTCTCTGGTAATGAACGAAATATTTTGCAAATGTCGCAAAATACGAAATATGTAACAATTGCAAAATAACTTTCTTTTTCGCGATCGCTGAACGCTAGTAAAACCTTTTCGCGCTTTCTTCTCACTTTATGGTTCAAACCTTTTATAAATCTCACCAGAATGACGCGATTGATTGTTTACTAAATATTCAAGTATCACAAATGTTCTATAATTATGTTGACATAAAAGTGTATTATTATTGGTTAAATTCCATTTTACTTATATTTTATTTATTCATTATAATATTGCATTTATAATTAATATAAATAAAACAGGGAGAATAAAGGTAAGTTGGCAATGCTTAGAGGCTATTCAAGTTAAAGTGAGCAGATTTGAAAGTCCTCACACTTGGAATTTTAGCAAATTAATATATTTTGTTTTGTCCTTAGACGTTAACATCCAGGTGTGGTGAAATATAAACATTGTGTTTATTACTTGCATAACATTATTTATTTAAAAAGATGGTTAAGTGATCAAAAATGACTGAAAGTAAAAAGGAACTACATTTTATTACACTGAGTGTGCACGAATGTGGTGCGTTGTCCCTTTGGTGTAATTTTCTATACTCAGTTAAGCTTTTTTTTTTGCATGAAGCATGGGAATATCCTGTAAGTATGACTTCAGCAGTGCTTCAGAGAAGTGTAAAGTAACCGTGAATGGCCTATGCACTGTGAATGCAGCTTTATTAGTTTTTTGTTGTATTCCGGCCAAAGAATGTTTTGTAATGAATTAATAAGTGTGTATCTGTCGTTTTTCACATTTGCAAGAGTAACATGTTGTATCACTAAGAAAAAGAAATAATTTCACCAACATTAAAAAAGCACAATTCATATAACATCTTGCATCCAAGTAGGCTTATGCTTAAGAAAGCAGCTTGCGTTACTGATATTTGCACTTGTAAGGTTGGTGGTTTGTAATCTGCGACGATATGGTTAAGTCCACATTGATTCGATTTGAAACTACTATGTTTCCAGACATTCTAATTACCAAAACTACATTAAGATTACCAGCAAAAAAAAAAGGGGCTATGGAATTATTTACAACATAGAATGTATAAAAATTGGTTTTGAAATTCTCGTTTATGTTCAGGGCACATTGGCAATACAAAACTATATTATAAATTCTAAATTAATAACATAGTACATTTTATTTTATAAATTATTTTATTTTGTAAAAAATTTCATAAAAACCGAAACGAAATGCGAAGCAAAAATTTCATGTGATTTTCGTTTCATTAGAAAATATTGTAAGCACAATATAAGGATTATAATTATAATTTTTTTAAATCTCCAAGTAAATGATGAATTTAAGTAACTTAGTGAGACTGTTCCAGGTAATTTCCAGGATATTCAATTCTATAGTATAGTTGTGATTAGCACATTATTATTTTATATGCAGTAAAACATCGTGTAAGTGGTCACAAAAATATATTTAACACAGTTATGTTTAATAGTATTTTTAAAACAAATATAAAAATTATATTCATATTTTGATTTTCGAGTATTTTCTCAATCTTAGAAGGACATTATTGTTGAAATGGAACACTTCCCCTACATTTCTCTTAACTTTATTTTTGAAAGATAGAAATTTTGTAAAAAAGCATAAAACTAAATAATATAAAACAAAAATGCTTTTAAATGTTATATATATATATATAACATTTTTGTTATATATATACACACTAGAAAAATTAATACAATATTAAAAGAATGAGAAAATTTAGTTTTAAAAAATTCTTTGATTAATTTAAATTTCTGTGACTCTATATTTTCCAAAGTTTACATTCTATTCTGCGTTTAAATTTAACTGCTTTTTGATGAAAACTATGAAACATACATATCTTAAAACCAAAGCACAATCTTTGGCTGCATACAATAAACTTCTCTGACGCATTCGTCCCTTAATTGCATACTGAATAATTAATGAACATTTAAAGTGGAACTCGACTTACCACCGAAACGATTGACGACAAGAAAGCAGCGTACAAACGTATACGACCTTTTCACGCTCGCGAATGTATATGCGGGACACACGGTTGACTAGGCTCATAGACAGCAGATGCCGTTTTCGTTTGACACAGCACACGCCGTTCATATCGCGCTGTCCGCCTCAATGTAGACGAGGCAACATAAACCACTATACATGCAAATGGGGTTCTAGCCAAGAATGCCCGACGTAACAGCGCGAATGTGTCGTTTACGCCGGGCGGAATGAGTTAAGCTGAGGCGGGTCACCAGCTCGCTTCGCTCGACGTGGAAGTCGATATCCAGGAGCTCTTCTCCCAGGCGCCGGGCCGGCCTGTCAGAACTGTTATCTGGTTTTTTTTTTTTACTAACTACCCTAATAACTAAGTGTTAAGTGTCGTCCGGGGGTAGGTCTGGACTGGGTTGCGTCTCAGGGCCAAGCCCCATACGCCTAAATGAGAGGGAATTTAGGAAAGGAGGCGTGCATCGTGGCAAGGAGGGATAAAGCAGCCATGGCCAGGTTTGTGGCCATGGCTGCATCCCTGAGTGTGCAATAGCTGAAGCTATAACTAAGAAGGGGGAGGGGAAAAACCGGCATAGACACCGTAAAAACCCTCCCGACACGAAAGAAGTTCTAAACTCGTTCATGCATTAAAAAATGCTAAAGGAGGCAGCAGGTGTGGATTCCATGCTCTTTAGTGTGGAGTTGAAAATCTAGAAGCGAAAGAGGCGGGGCTGTCTGTTATCTGGCTGGAGGAGGATGTTGATAAAACCCCTGTCAGCCGGGCGTCTCCCCTCCACCAACAGACACACCACACTGTTGCCACTGAGCGTCCATTCCTTACACCGGCGCACATAGTGTGCGGTTACATTGTTATCGTTGTCGAACACGCGCGTTGAAACAATCTGTGACATTTATCGCAAAGACTTCACTTTTATTTCTGTTGTACTCGGGCGCACTGTTTTGCACAGAAATAACTTAATCGTGGCAGTCACCCGTGTAAAACTTTAGGATGTCATTGGGACTGCTGATTAATATCGACACAATATAGGGGAGCAAGTGGTTTCTTCTTCGCCAAACTGTGGATGCATTGAGCAAGTGCACGAACTACCTCCACCTTCGTAACTCACACGTCACTAGTTATTGTTCTGGAGTACAGCAGTAAAAGAGTCTATCGTTTATTGCTCCCGGTGTTTGGATTAGCAGTTTTTTTTTCATTTTCTGTAATAATTTAATTTTGTAGTCTGATAATACACGATTGCTGCCTCCCGATATATATACAGGATGATTCTAAAATCATGGTACAAAATTTGAGGGGTGGTAGAGCTCACTAAAACAAACAATTATTGTATAGGAATATATGGGCGGGAGTGACGCGTTGAGGCNTTCATTTTCTGTAATAATTTAATTATGTAGTCTGATAATACACGATTGCTGCCTCCCGATATATATACAGGTTGATTCTAAAATCATGGTACAAACATTGAGGGGTGGTAGAGCTCACTAAAACAAACAATTATTGTATAGGAATATATGGGCGGAAGTGACGCGTTGAGGCAAAAACATAAAAATAACACATGTAATGCAACACAGTGTTTATTTACAACGTCACCGCTAAATGCCTTTTTACAGCAATGTTTATAATAATTGCTTAAAATTGCTACCACNACAGTAATGCAAGCTTGGTAGCGTCAGTGGAGTTATTGGCGAACATATTCAAATACGCCGGGTATTTCACGCACGCCACCATTGTCAGCCAATCACGCCATATATAGAGGTCGCCAAGCATGCGTGACTGTTGGTGGATGCATTCCCACAACTGTTTTAACATTGTCTGTACGGAATCACTCGTTAAGTATGCTGCTAATGAACATTTTATGTTTCCGTTAATGTGTTATGTTTTTGTGTTTGTGCCTCAACGCGTCACTTCCGCCCATATATTCCTATACAATAATTGTTTGTTTTAGTGAGCTCTACCACCCCTCAATGTTTGTCCCATGATTTTAGAATCACCCTGTGTGTATATATATATATATACACATATATATATATATACACACACTAGCTGTGCCCGTGGCTCCACTCGCATGGACTAAATAATTATTGTTAAGGTTTTCTTTTAATAAAGTTGAATTTTACTTAGTGTTAGTTATGAGATAGATAATCAATAGACAAATATTTTTAATTTAAACATACTTTAATTTTTTACATTTTAATATTTTGCATGAAGTCATTTGTTAATTTTTTTCTTTTTCTAATCTAAAGACATATATTTTATCGCAGGGCCTAAATGTATAGGCTATTCACTGTAAAGTGAGCACTTTTTAAAGCCCTCTCATTTGGAATGATTATTAATAATTTTATTTTATTTTAGCTTAAATGTTAACTTCCGAGTGCGGTGGAATATACACACTGTCTTTATTACTTACAAGGCAATATTTACTTCAAAATGTGGTTAAAGGATAAGAAAGTAGTAAAAGGAAAAAGTAACTATGGCCTTAAAAGTGCTCACTTTAACGCAAATAGCCTATAATATAAGATATGGGTAAATTAACGCTGCAAATAATACTCGTATTAATAAACTAAAGTAAAATTTATTCTTTTATTTTGATTTAGACCTCCATTCTTCAAGAATACGGATATACCCGTCTGGCATTTTGTAACAGTATTGTTACGTGTTCGCTGCCTTGTCCTGTGTGAGTNATACGGATATACCCCTCTGGCATTTTGTAACAGTATTGTTACGTGTTCGCTGCCTTGTCCTGTGTGAGTGAGTGGCAGTGAAGGACAGAGTAGTTAGATGATATATGAACGTGCGATATCAGTTGCAACCGGAGACACAGCGGCTTTTCACAAAGGAATGTTTACATAGCGTACATATTATGCTTATCAGGGCACATGTCTCTCCCGACCTTAGGTATTCGGTGTCATTGAGAAATCTGAAGAATGCTCTGGATCGCTGACCTCGTGTCTCTCAGCTAGACTCGGAGTGCGGCGAACCTTCCAGGTCAAGGCCAGTGGCTATATAAGGCTAGTCGGGCCTCCGAGCTGGCCGTTGTTGAATGAGTGAGTTTCAGCGATAGACATCCAGCGATAAGAGAAGCGCGCGGCGAGAGAAGTGACCTGCGGGAGGAAAATCGGTGACCCTCAGAGCAGTGAAGAGTACGACCGCAGGTTGAACTATTGGATTGGACGCATGAGTGAAAGACATTACAAATAAATGGCAACAGATAGACTGAATGGGTGTTAATGATGAGTGTGAGTTAATAGACAATAACCAAACAGAGACATAAAGAAGTACATTGATTAATGTTGAAAGATACATTAAATATTGCGCTCACTGTGAAATAAAAAGCGTAATTGTGGAGGCAGATAATTTAATGCTGTAAATGATAGCTGTGTGAATGAATTAAAAAACCAATTTAGTACTTTTATTTTTATAGAGACCTCCATCCCTCACAAACTCAGATACACCCCTTGGCGTCTTTGTAACATTATTAGCGTGCAATTGTTCCCATGTACAATCAAAGAATGCGGAGTGGAAACATGATTCCATAAATGGCATCACTGTACATTAACCAAGAAAATCAGTACAGCCGGAAATCTGAAGAATTTCACGGCGCATCGATATCTTGTCTCAAGCATGATGTTTCTCTAACCGACCTTGTACGACTTGCCAAAAATACAAAAGAAGACGAAAAATTATTTGTGTGTTCATCATTTTTCTCAATTATATGAAGTAAATTTCCGTTACATAATGTTGATGTTTTGAGAATGAGTGAATCAATAAAATAAAGTTTGTTTTTAAATAATTGTGGAATTATCAGTTATGTAGTCCTAAAATAACCACATAATTTATTATACAACCCATGAATTTTTTTTAGTAAGTATACAAGTTTTTTTGACATTTTAGATAATGAGTCTACAAAATTTCAGAAAAATATTGTGCAGTCCTTGTTAATTAATGCTAAGCTATTAATGCTGGTCTAAAGTAAAAATTGAGCCCACTTAAACGTTTATGATTTAAAAAGTCTTATTTTATTCTTTAAAAATCAACATTTTAATATAAATAATTTTGTTTTTGTAATTTAAAAAACGGAAACATTATTTGAAGCCTTCTTTTCGAAATATCGATGCGTTTCACCGTAATGAGAGATGTTTCGGTTTTTTTAAATTCATAAAAAATTACACAAAAATATTATGTTGAAATCACAAAGAAATAAAAATAAACCCATTTTAAAATGTGTTTATTTTATTACAATGTACCAATGACTGGATGGACAGCAATTAGTATTTCTATAACAGGTACATAAAAAAAGTGAAAAGCTTAACTTTTTGTCCTGCATGACACAAAAGAGTTTGTTTTTCCATTCAAAATCAATTCCTGGCGTTAACAATTCAATTAAAGGCCAGAAAAACTGAAATTCATTTGTTTTTTCCACTGACTACCGTTCTAGTAAGTATAACTATTTTAGTTTCACAAAAAAGCTGCACGCATTGAGGCCATTCTTTTGTTGCGAGATAGTTTCCGGCTTAAAACCTAACATGTGAGGATCAACTTAATTGTAGACTAATAAAATATACTAAGCAATGTTAAAAAATTTTAAATATTAGCCTGTGGCTGAATAATACCGTAATATGTTTCGGCTTCAATGCCGTAATATTATTTCTGGGCGGGGATTTACATAAACGCTCAGGTAACAATGACTGATATCACCTACTGTATCCAGTTTTTATATCCACTCTAAATATTGTTTATTCCCCGCCAAACACTGTTTGGTTTTTTTTTTTAAATTTCATACGTCGTTACATGCGTGTGGGAGGAGTGTTTCCAATTTGTCGCCTGCTGTGTCGTGTCGTGTCGTGTCGTGTCGTGTCGTGTCGTGTCGTGTCGTGTCGTGTCATGTCGTGTCGTGTCGTGTCGTGTCGTGTCGTGTCGTGCCGTGTCGTGTCATGTCGCGTAATGGCGTGTCGTGTCGTGTCGTGTCGCACCGCTATTTCTGCCACGCTGCATGTTAATTATTCTCATTACTCCATGTCATCTCCAGACTTGCAATGGGGCGGAGTTAACGCATCCCCTGCCACTGGATTTTGACGTCATGCACTTTTGTGGTCACTCATTCGGTGAGTTTTCCCGAGCTGTCCACAAAGGGTGGGGGGGAAGTTCTCTGTTAGTTTGGTAGTAGAACGGCATTTCTTGTGATCTTCGTCTATGGCGTGCATTTTATACATATATAAATATATTAATTATATATAAAGAGGCAGTAACATATTGTGCCTACTTTTGTTAATATGCCTGTAGTATATATAAATATATCTTTATATATATAATTCTTTATATATATAATTTATATATATAATTCTTCTGTACGTGTGTATGTCACTGAACTCCTCCTAAATGGCTGGACCGATTTTGATGANTAATTTATATATATAATTCTTCTGTACGTGTGTATGTCACTGAACTCCTCCTAAATGGCTGGACCGATTTTGATGATATTTTTTGTAGGAGTTTGAGTGGGTGCCTCGATGGTTTAGATTAACAATTGGAGCCGATAGGTGGCACTGTGATCGGGTTCTAGGAATTTTTTTTTGACGAAATGTTTTCTTTATCAACAATGCTATGTCTAAAATGTAAAGTCGCAACCTAGCAACAGATCTATCTATCTATATAAAATAAATATCGATATATCGATACTTATAAGTCCGTCAATGCTCGATATATCGATATTATTATATATGTCGATACTTATCGACCAGCGAACATGTCACATACAAATCTGTGGATGTAACATTACACGAAAATGAAGCTGTAAATTATCCGCACGAATTTCTAAATTCGCTTGATGTTCCAGGATTGCCTCCACATATATTAAATTGAAAATAGGAGTGCCAGTAATTTTACTTCGTAACATCAATCCACCAAATCTTTGCAACGGCACACGCCTTGCAATAAACAAAATGATGTGCAATACTATAGAAGCTACTATCTTGAAAGGTGCTTTCTAAGGAGGAGATGTTCTTCTTCCCAGAATTCCATTTATTCCATCCGAAATTCTCTTTCACTTTAAAAGAACACAGTTTCCAGTCAGATTGGCATTTGCAATGACAATAAATAAAGCTCGAGGGCAGTCATTGCAAATGTGCGGAATAGATTTAGAAACAGAATGTATTTCGCACGGCCAATTGTATGTGTCGTGTTCTAGAGTAGGCAAAACACACAACTTATTCATACGAGCGGAAGATGGTAAAACTAAAGACATTGTATACAAACAAGTACTACAATAATAAAGATTTTGAAAATACATATACTTCATTCAATTAAATTCACAGGAATGAATAGAACCAAAATATTTTATGCCACAGCAACGCGTGGCAGGGTTAGCTAGTTATATAAAAAATTATATTTTATTTCACGTAGGCTAAAAAGTGAAGTTTTTCATTTTTATTCTGTTTTATGTACTTATGCACGCATCCAATTATAACGTATACGGTAAAAATAGGCAGATTTATAAATTTCTTGACTTTTATTTCTTTGTGAATTCGACATAAAATTTTTGTGTAATTTTTTGTGTTTGAAAATTTGGAAGGCTCCATTATTACCGGGGTAACAAAAGCATATAAACAAAAGTAGGCACAAAATAATGTTACTGCCTTTTATATATATGTATATACTTGGCTTGAGGTCAACACTTGTGTAATACGTCTGAGAGAACTCTTACAAAGCTTGTATAGAAAGTATTTGCATTTTAAAACGATAATTAATTTAATATTTACAAGGATTAGGGGGAGCACACACGTTTTAGCATGCTAGGGAGTCATGTGTGGCCTAAGTGCCATTTGAATAACCCGTAAACAGGTGTCGGAGAGAGGGAGACTAATTGCCGGCACACTTTAAATTGGGCAACAGATCACCCCCCACCCACTCCACATAACCCTCGGCGAGGTGTGTTGTAGTTGTAGTTGGCTGATTGGAGTTCTCCACCTCTTCTGAGGTGTGCTATGATTGGCCATTGCTTGAGGGTGTATACTTAAGTGTGGACGAAGCGCCCAAGCGACATTTACAGGCCTTGAAATTTTTCGAGGAGTTCTGGAGGGCGAGTGACTAGGGGCAGGGTAAGGGAGTGTAAGGTTGGACCAGGAGGGTTGAGGAGAATATCAGTCCTTGGTTCGTAACCTGTAGAGGGTAATTAATGTGTATTGAAATGAAATTGTTTAATAAGTAATTGCATGAGTATTTGCATAATAAGTAAGTAAATCGTAATAAAGTAATACACACACCGTATAAAAAATTAAAGCGATAATCTAACATGACATACTGTATGTACAATGTAATTATGCTTTAATTTTTTATATGGTGAGTATTACTTTGTTACGATTAACTTACCCTTGACAGGAGTCGAACCAAGGACTAAATAGGTACACACGTATATACCCTCACCAGGATTTGAGCAAACGACTGTGTCGGTATAAATGTATTTACGCTTGAATTACCCTCGATGGGGGTCGAACTAAGGACTATCTCAGTATAAATATAATTATGCCTTAACATTGGAGGGATTCGACTTAAGGACTTACCATTACAAACCTGCTTAAGCATTAATTGCAACTGTTACTGAGGGTTTTACCACAGTAATTGCATAGATTTCCACATGATTGTTGAACACTCGGTGAAGGTTTGCATGTACTCTTACAGGTCATACTCGATTGCACATCCTCAGTGTTTTTCATAATATTCAACCATATTTAAAATCAAACACTTATATTACTGAGCAGTGCGACTCCTCACTGATATTTTCACGCACTACCGTAACTGCACATGCATGTTTAACAACTCAGTGATTTTCTATGGTTGCGGTAATTTATATCATCATCCTGCCAATTAAAGCTAAGTTATCTTGTAAATCTATACACTCGAATGGAGGGAAATCAGTACGTGTCTTTCTCCCAAGTGGATACTGCCTACTTTTTCTCATCTCTGGATGATTAAATGAAAACAGGGTCCAACCCGAGCTCTTGGTAACTATTTCCTTTCCCTCTTGAGATAACTTTTGTATACTATAAACTACAATGCTTACTAATATGCCTACACGATACACATCTACGTTCAAATGTCTTGAAGACACTGCTACAATACTCGTTATCATGAGGCTCTGGTTTCTTATAGTTAAAATCNATCTACGTTCAAATGTCTTGAAGACACTGCTACAATACTCGTTATCATGAGGCTCTGGTTTCTTATAGTTAAAATCGAACCATATATCATATTTGTCAACACCATATTTTCCCACCTCATCGATAAGAAGGTTTGTTTTATTCGGTTTCATACTTTACTGGTAATAGCGAACATCTCTAAATGTGAAGAACATATCCGGTGCAACATATTCCTTCAGAAAACCCCTTAATGCAGATCGCTTCAAAAAAAAGTCATTAACATTATTTTTTGGCCTGCAGAGCACTGACTTAGACTGTGTTGTACAATCAGNATCTACGTTCAAATGTCTTGAAGACACTGCTACAATACTCGTTATCATGAGGCTCTGGTTTCTTATAGTTAAAATCCAACCAAATATCATATTTGTCAACACCATATTTTCCCACCTCATCGATAAGAAGGTTTTTTTTATTCGGTTTCATACTTTACTGGTAATAGCGAACATCTCTAAATGTGAAGAACATATCCGGTGCAACATATTCCTTCAGAAAACCCCTTAATGCAANATCGATAAGAAGGTTTTTTTTATTCGGTTTCATACTTTACTGGTAATAGCGAACATCTCTAAATGTGAAGAACATATCCGGTGCAACATATTCCTTCAGAAAACCCCTTAATGCAAATCGCTTCAAAAAAAAGTCATTAACATTATTTTTTGGCCTGCAGAGCACTGACTTAGACTGTGTTGTACAATCAGATGTTGATGATGAAGTGACAGGCTTGAGAGCAATTTTGCGACTTAAAATTGTGAAGATGAAGGATAACCTCCGTCGTTTATCAGACATCCTTTGATTCTTTCACTTACGAAGTTTCTAATAACAATTTAAATTGTCAACACATGAATACATTCGTCCACACTTATCATATCGAATGTCATACAAACAGTGCTCCACACATACATACTTTATTCATCTCTCCTTGAGTGGTATGCATTAAATGTATTGACGCTATTCCCCACCTGTGGGTCCTAGGGTCCCCAGTTAATATTAGATGGCACAGACTATAAGGCGCCTTGAAGGTTGAGGGTATATCAGTAAGGTAGTCTTTCGGTGTTTCACTTTACTGGTTGGTTATATTGTCTCGATTTTAAATATACAGAAACACTTGAAACACTTCCGAGGTGTGGTACACTATTTAATTAACTTGGATTAACTGTGGGCGACCTCGTGGGGGGGGGCCTTCTTTGTACGATGACTTCATACTTAGCTCTGCTTGTAGTGCTTGTTATGTGTAGGCTGGATGAGGTCTGACGATGCGGGCGGCCTTGGAAAGGCCCACGTTTGTTGCCATCTCCCCTCGGCTGCTGCTGTGGGTTCGCTCCTCGACGCTCTCCTCTCGTTCCGACATCCTCTCGCGATTCCCGATGCAACTGACTCTCTCGGCGCGGTGATAAAACTTAGTCCCTCTTCTCTTGTAAAATTGCTTATATCCTCTCTTGAATCCCTCCTTAAGTTCCTACATGTGTCTCCCTTGTTGGGGGAGGGAGGTAGGAGGAGGGTGCAGTACAAAGAATACTTCATACACATGTCATGGTTCGTGTTGGTGGAAGGAGGGGTGGCCTGCGCCCTAAAACTTACCCTGTCAGCTCTCCTTCCACGGCACGTGTCCAAGTTGCCCCGTGGTTTGCTAAGGCGGGGAGTTCTCGTGGCACCACACCAAGCTTGTTAGCCATTTTCTCTGGCGCCTGTCACCCTTCAGCATGTGTATTAACGTCTCTCGTGGCGGAAATCACCAGCATATCTCGTCATTCTTCAGCGTGTACAAATTTCACGGGCTTGCTAGGGGTTGGAGGTGAGAGATCCCGCGCTGCAGTGACACATGTAACTGAGTATCCGTCCTCTGGGTTGACCTGTCCTGGCTGTCCACGTGTTCCGCAACTCATGACAACTTGTAGGCGCTCGCGGGGAGAGTAATATCGCGGGGGGTGTCAGCTAGGTTTCTACTTCCAATATGTGTTACACGTCAGTATTATCACATTACTTTCATGATTGTCTTGGTGGGAGAAAAGATCTGCTCTCAACATTTATAGATAAATCCTCACCTTTGCCTGGCACTCTCTGCATATAATGCTTAACAGAGAGTGCAGGAAGATCCTTGCATGTTGCAAGATGTCTTTTCAGATTGCTGCAACATCAAAACTGAGATTTAAACTTTTCTCATGTGAACAGTGCATACTACATTCTGATGACAACCAGTTTCAGGATGTCGACAGATTATGCTAGGAAAGGTCTTCTTGCAGTAGAAACACAAATAACTTTCCCGTTTGCTTCCCATCATCGAATAAGAGTAAGTTCTCCGCAGCAAATGTTCACTTTGACCACCATTTCGGACTACATCTATTCAAGGGATGAAGGTAAAAAAGGTATATTTTATTTATAAAACAATTATGGAAACACTCTAAGAAAACCAATTTGCCTCACTCACAATAGCAGGAACCACGACAAGTAAACTTGACCTTGACCTTTGTAATGTCATTCGACCTTGATGTTTGGCTATCATCTTGAACAAAATCTACTGCTTAAAACAAAAATAATAGTCCTCATAATATGTAAGATGGCGGAGAGAGAGTAGCACACACTCTGGTAGCTCTGGTAAGAAATATAATTCTGGCATTCCAGTTGCAGCCATTTAATATTAAAGGTACATGTTTTAGGTCAGTGAATAACTTCCCCTATCATTAAACATATTACCCTTGTCGGTTTCATGTTGTGAGCACCTCAGTCATCTATCTGAGTACGCCATGGTGACCAATAAAGTTTCGAAGCGGCTGGAAGAGTTCGAGCAGCAGGTGTGGCAACCGCTGAGGGAGCTACAGTATCGTCTCGCTTATGTAGTGCAGGAGTGACCTAAATCAACAAACAGCTTAGTCATCCACAGAATGCAAGAATTCCCCACCTTCTCTGTTTACTTCCAGAAACAACTTGATACTATACGTAAAGAACTACAAGCCGTTTCCGGCAGTGTTTCGCGCCAGGACGAGCGAATTGTAAGAACTCGAAGGGTACAGTAGACGGAATTGTCTTCTTTTCTAAGGCGTTGCCGAAAAGCCAGGTGAAAATGTGTCCGATATGGTTCTCAAAACAATGATAGAAACGCTGGAAATCAACGTCGAACAAAGTCCCATCAACCATGTGCACAGAATTGACAAGCCAAACAGATCTGTTGCCCAGGCCGTCAAAGAAGGCAGAAGATGTATCATTGTGAAATTTGTGAGTTACCAGTTTCGTTCCACGGCATTCCATGAGCCCTGAAGAGTTCGACCATCGTCATTACCTTTTCGCTAACGACAGATAGATAGCGCGTCATGAAATCTGCAAAAGAAAAATTTGGTCCACGCAACTGTTGGACACAAGATGAGAGAATTGTTGTTCTGCCCGTGAACTGCCGTATTTACTTATCCACTATGCGGGATTTTGTTAACTTTAAGTAAATCCATCTACCGGTGCTACCCGTGTGCCAGAATTTCATTGTGTTTAATTATGTGTGTAAGCTTATGCGCGTGTGTGTTTATCGAGTCCTTGTATGCACATCACGACAGTCGCCCTGCGTCTTTGTTATATGGAATACAATGGTAGATATTCTTCACTTAGTTATAATGATTTAGTTAATTTTTTGAATCATGGTCGACGATAATAAAAGCAAGTTGATAACACTGAGTCCCACTACAAAAATTTTCCCGAGAACTGTGCGCTGTACCTGTGACCAGAGGAGGCTGTCCTTTCAGCTTCTCGTCTCTCCGTCCTCTCCTCGCAGACACCATCGCAGGGCGACTCTCCAGCCATACTCCCTGCAGCTAATGGCACTCCCTCCGGACCACCCCTCATCAGTCGCATTAGTAATGGTCAGCTTGTCACCACTTCCGTCCCAGAAACCACCAGTGCTGTACTCTCTCAGAGGCTGGCTCGCGACACTAGAGCTTTCCACGTGGCACATGTCAACAGCCAGTCACTACTCAGCCACGTCGACGAGTATAGAGCCAATTTCAGTCCTCTACATTTTCAATCAATACAAGTGTCGGAAACATGGCATAATGACAGTCTCCATCTTTTATTGTTGACTTGCCGGGTTATGATTTATACAGAGCTGATCGACATCGTAAACAAGACGGAGGAATTGGAGTTTATGTGCACAATGATGTTACAGTTAAAACAATCTGCAACTCTCCAAGTCCTTACTGCGCAAAACCTGAGTATTTATTTCTTGAATTAAACATTTCTACACAAAAATTATTGACCGCCATTGTCTACAAATCCCCTAATACATGGTCTATGGATGACTTAGAAAACGACCTATTTGCGATACCTCCTAGTTATGGTAATGTATTGATAAAGAGCGATTTCAACACCGAGCTCTTAACAGAATCACATCAAACATTGCTCATTACTAATCTTTTCTCCTCATGTAATCTAGTCTACTGTTCTCTTAAAGCCACCCGCCATACTAATAACGTGGAAACTGTGCTTGACCTTGCATTCACGTCAGAAGCTGACAAAGTCCTGCACTTTGGGCATATCAGTGCGCCGGGTTTATCTCACCGCGGCCTCATACATGTAACCTGCTCACTTCGCACGCCGAATGTTTACCAAGAATTTTGATCTTCAGATATCTGGAAATGATTGACACGCCACAATTTATTAACGATGCTTCTGAAGAACAGTGGAGTGACATAGATTATTTGCATACTGTTGACGACAAACTTGATTTTGTGAACTCCTTTTTATACAAACTTACTGATCAGCACATTCGGAAACAAACAGAGAGGGTTTCTCATCCACCAGCACAGCGGATGACCCAGGAAATTAAAGCTCTAATGGCTGATAGGGATAATGCTTTTCGTAAATATAAATCTTACAAGAGAAAAAAAGACATCGTTGTGTATATGAGATTCGAGAACTACAATTTACTCAGAAATCGGTGTACCCAAGCCATAAGAACGGCTGAGATTGCGAATCCTTGCCGGTTGATACAACCAAACTCATGTCCGTGGCATTTATAGAGCAGTTTTAAAAATGTGGGTGTGAATTTTAAAGACACTAAAAACTATAACTTAAAAATCAATCAAAGTGCTGACGAACTTAATCCTCATTTCACAACTCCTTGTACCCATATTGATGGTGAAAAAAAAACCATTTTCTCTTAATGAAGCCTACATCTGTTGCTTAGAAGAAAGATTTTACTTTAATATCGTTATGCCTGTTCACGTTCTGAAAGCTATCGGACGAATTAAAACCAAGGTTGAGGGCAATGACGGAATTTCAATTTACATGATAAACCTTGCCTTGTCATTTATCTTAGAAGTAATAACTGCAATATTTAATTATTCGCTGGCCACAGGCAGCTTTCCAACTAAGTGGAAATCTGCTTTAGTAATACCCATCCCGAAGACAAATAATCCTCAATGTGGCAGTGATTATAGACCCATAAGCATTCTTCCCACAGTTTCCAAATATCTTGAATATATTGCACACCAACAGACATCAAGGTACGTTATTGAAAATAACCTGTTGGTCGACCATCAGTCTGGTTTCAGAAAGGGATATAGCATATGTGCAGCTCTTCTTCAGGTTACTGATGTCATAAAACATAACACGGATAACCGTTTGCTAACGATTTTGATACTATTAGTTTTCAGAAAAGCATTCGATTCCGTTGATCATAAGCTATTACTTGCAAAGTTAAAATAATATTTCAAGTTCTCAGAAATAGCGTTAAACTTGATAAAAAAAGCTACTTGTGTGGCCGTTATCAGAGAGGTATAGAAAGAACACGATGTATTTAAAACGCCACCGTTGTA
>NQII01009428.1:36312-51819 GCA_002778355.1 Clitarchus hookeri | reverse complement strand
CCTGGTCTACACAGTCGTACATGTTTTTCACCCTGAGAGCCCTTCTATGATTGAGTGGGTGCTGTGGCCGTGGAGTTGACGGTCGGTGACGAATGTGCGACTAAGGTGGTGGCTGTGACTTGGGCGGCTGCTGCTGCACAACGTCGCGCCTTGCGCTAGGCGCGGGGATGCGGAGTGTCGGAATAGACGTGGTGAAGCCCTCGTAGCACTCCCTGCTCGGCAGACAGTCGTGAATATCTTCGTCCTGCTGCATGTAGGCCGGAAGTCTCTTGTACATGTACCGAACTTCATGGTGTGCGTACGTTAGCAGGAACGTTTTCGGCAGAAAGGCCAGTTATTTTCCCGTATCGAGGGCCGCGAGCGAGCGTAACCTCCCGTACGCAACGATCGCCAAAATTATTTTCTGCCCACTGGGACAGCGCGCTAACATCTTCTGAAATTCCAGACGAAAAATAAACTGTATACTTTAAGGCGAGCAGGTATTTACGGTGACAGCATCATGCGGAAGACTCGGTCCTGAGGCCTTTTATACTTTGGTGAATGCGTGCAATGGAGGTGGAAGAGGAGAATGTAGCAGTGAGGAGGGGCTGGGAAGTGGACGATATGGGTGTGCTCGGGTGATAGATGCTGAAAACATGACTTACCAGTGCACTGCATGGGAGCACTGTTGATGAAAGTTGGTGATGGGAGAAAGATTAGCGGGGTGGATCTGTAGGTAGCGGAGGGTGTTGCATAAAAGCGATTGATATGTCGCGCTTTGGCGAGTAATTGATGGAGTGGGGCAGCTGTTAGATAAATTTACAGTGCATAAGGCTATGGAAATGGAAAGGTTCTTGTCTGAAGCATTACCGACGTTTGTTCATGTTTGAGGAATCGGGGATCCGTGATTTATCAGGTGAGATTATTTTATACCAGGTATTCCGAATATCGCAATGGATTAATGCCGCCATATATATATATATATATATATATATATATATATATATCAAATTGTGTATTTTTTGAATTTTTGGCGTTATTTTTCTAATGTTTTGGCATGCTCTGGCTCTCAGTGAGACATTTTTCTCTTGGTGCTGAATTGTAAATTTTATTTTCATTCGCGGTTTCGGGTGCTTGATTTTTTTTTTTTCGCAATAAATATTACACATTTCGGTGGGATGGAGCCTCGTAGATGTCGCGATGTGTTTCACAGCCCATTTGACATATTACTGCCTTTTGCGTACATACCAGGCACTGGGGGTTCGCGTTTCTGACCTCTGTAAACGTACCAGTGTTGTAGACACAGAGATTCCCACACTCTAAATCAGAATCAGTGAAAATTTCACTATTTCAATTGGTCACAGCACCAACGATTGAAACTAGGATAGTTCTTGAGGCTTTCCGCTGTTGAATCGGTGGATTTTTGCTGAAATGCTTCAACAACTAAACAAGTGGTTTTATTTCACTGAAAGTGCACAAATGATTACGAGTGTCTTAAGTAGGCGCTGATAAAATGGTGAATTCCGAGGACAGTCACTGACGATTTTAATTCAATCCTGCTTTAGTGTACATGCGTGTTCTATCGCGTTTGCGCAATACGCAAGATCCAGCACTGAAATGCTGTGAATGGTTATGATTACGAAGAAAAGACAAAATGGCTGCTGTGTCTTCTGGTAAATGTTTACATGGGGTAAGTAAATTTACCATTTTCCTTTTGTGTTCCATTGGCATTGTTGGACTTCGTGTTTTTGGACTTGCATTAAATGTTCACCTTTTGTAATATTGTATATACTATATTTCCACTAGACATTTATTTAACAATGTATATTTTCTGAATTAGAATCCAAGTAGGCCTACATAGTTTATGTTCAGTAAATGCTAATGTTTGTTGTTAACTTTAATTACTAACAATGGCTTCCTGAAATTTATTCCTTAGTGTTTCGATGAATTCGATGACATCGATCAACGACACCCGTAGTCAGTGGGTTGCACGCTCGTTTGTGACGCGAGGGGTTCCAGGTAGGAATCCCGGCGAGGGCAAGAGTATTTTGTGTTGGTTTCGTGTTTTTGTAACGAGTTATGTACCAATTGTTTTCGTAACGTTTCTGTACGTTACACTAATTAATTGTCAATTATTGACAAATTTTGTTTACAAAAAAGTTACATAGCCCGATCTTGTCTGCAAAATCGATTACGTGTTTTTGTAATTTTTTATGTGGCATTTCGCTATCTTATAAGCTGACGAATTACTAAATACAAAATTCCAAATAACCTCAACATAAGTTTTGCCGATTTTGATGTTAATTACACACGGGCGAGGTTACTGGAATAAACGAATGTGTTTTGAACTAGCAATAACTATTCTACAAAGCAGTTTACTGATGTAGTCGTTAAAATAGGTATTTTTTTAATAATATCATTGTTTTATGAAGGGCCTAGAAACTTCCTTATACCTCATACTATTTCTACCTACTCCCACATAAATTTCACTCTCTCGCCGATTTCACAAGCATAGACTATGCCACTGTGTTAAAACATAATTACTAGTGCCGATTTATACCACTTTCAGTAATTTTGTTTAATTCTTTTGGAAACGTTACTCTTGATAATAACCCTGCCTCGCTGTAGTTGACACAACAAAAACTCATGCTTCTCTTTACTGTCATAATACATTTCACATCCAACAAGTTTTTCGCACAGAAATGCACACACATAGACCACCGTCATTTGGCAAATATACACAAAAAAATTAATCGCTCATTGCATGGATTTAGGCTAAATATTTTGTTTCTTCAACTAATGTTTTTAATTTTGAAATCATAATTTATAACATCAATAATTTATTATGAACTCTAGTATTTTTGAAGTGATCATTATTTTATTTTGTAGACAATGCTTAAACATTTAAACTTATTCACGGGCCTTTCAAACACATTTTCGTATTGCAAGTGCTATAGGAAATTTCATTGGGTAATTTGTTTATGTGGGTATCCCGGAAACATCTGATACTCGTTTCGTTTGTTTATCATCTTCGTTGCCTTTGCGCATGGTCAGTTAAGTATGTAACAGGTTTTTTATTTTAATTTATTGCATTGATTGATTTGTTTTGTTAACATGTTGTGTAAAAGTCTTCGGGCAGGGGTGGGCTAAATTATTTTAGTTTCCCTTATTTCTTTTGGGATGAACTGCACACATACGCCTATATGACACGTGGTTTTGTTTTGAAGCAGAACATTTGTCGACTTTTGTAGTAGTCGTGCAACTTTACGATAATAATATTAAAGTTGCTGAGCTGTTTACAGCCACGTTATAAATTTCATCGTTTTTACCATTACCTAAGGAATAAAGCTCCAAAAACGGTATTGGAATTTTGTTGAAAATGTGCATTAGGAACCAACCTTTACGTATTGGGTTGTAACGTAGTGTAGAAGAAAAATAAATAATTAAAATAATAGGCCTAATACTTGATTATTAAAATAAAACCAACCTGATTTTGTAGAAAACAATTTTTGAAGCAAGTAGTGATGTGTACAGTAATTTTACACGTTTAACTTCAGATATTTAATTAATTTTGTTTTAATCGCAGCAGCATGGGTTGTGACTCAGCAGAAAAGCTGTTATCGCAGATTAAATTCAATTTTATAAAAGGATCTGGCTTTTTTTTAGCTGTACAACATGCAATTCCTCATAATGCTTTAAATGCACTTTTTAATAGCCTATATCCTACTGAAGTTAAACAAAATATGTTATAAACTTAGACTGTAGGCCTAATGTTAACGGCTCGTCCTACATGGATATTTTAGTTTAGCCAACAATAACTACTGGTAGACCTATACGATAATTTTTATTTACATTTGGAAGTTCTTAAACTTAAGACTTAATCTAATAATTTTTATTTTGTCTGTCCTATGGAAAAGACGTACATGTTACGCGGCTGGAAATTTTTGTGTAGAACTATACCTTTTAAGGGCACATTTTAATATCATGCGTCATATTCACTTGAGAGACACATAGTCAAACTCCTCTTTCATGTAAAATAGTTCTGTATCATGCATCTCTTTTTCCATTGGCCTCTTAACTTAATTGTTACAGGCATTAAAACAGACCATAGCAAGTGTAATATGTGTGCACAATTATACAAAATCCATGTTACAATAGAGATATCCATTGCCATTATCAATAAAATTAACAAATTAATGTATCATTCTATATGTTGAGTGGTGCTTGTGCAATCATGCTTAACAATAGCAGTCTACACCAAATTTACAGCAAGTCACTCAGTAGATTGGCAAACTATCACAGTCAATCACAACCCATCCCTGGTGATAAAGACCATACATTTAATTCACTTCCATACATGTATGGGCTGTTTTGTTTAAAAATTGACTTGTTTTACTCAAGTGTGTTAGTTCTATTTTTGAGTATTTTTGTGTGTGTGAATAAGAGTTTTTGGCAGTATGGGGAGAAAAGTTTTAGATTAGAATTGCATTATCCTAATTAATTATGTGTTGTGTGTGTGTGTAGAGCCCAAACTATGTTAATACATGGTAACACAGATGCAAGCGGCAAAGATTAGTTGAAGAAACGAAATATTTAGCCTAAATTGATGCAATAAGCGATTAATTTTTGTGTGTATATCTGCAAATTACGGTGATCTATGTGTGTGAATTTCTGTGCGAAAAACTTGTTGGATGTGAAATGTATCATGACAGTAAAAATAAGCATAAATTTTTGTTGAGTCAACTACAGCGAGGCAGAGTTATTATGAAGAGTAACGTTTCCAAAAAAAAACTAAACAAAATCACTGAAAGTGGTGTAAATTGGCACTAGTAATTATGCTTTAACACAGTGGCATAGTCCATGCTTGTGAGGTCGGTGAGAGAGTGGAATTTATTGTGGGAGGAGGTAGAATAGTCTGAGGTATAAGGAAGTTCAGGACGGACCTAGACATTTTGTGAGGGGGAGGGGAAGCTGGACTTGCCACCAGGCAGCCGCCCAATACCAAGCATAGTAATAATAACATATTGATAAAATGGCCAGCTAATTTTTTTACATCTCATTTTATTAATTAAATAATTTTAGTAGTATTTTAATAAATAGCAAATTTCGCATATATTACTGTTCTACTTATCGTCTTATTCACACTCTAGCCTAAAAAAATGTGATGATGAAGTGGACTATGATGACGAGTAAAATTGAATGACAGACATCATAAATTCAACAAAAACTTAAAAATACATAGTATTCTAGTATTTGAAACTTCAACAGCGATTCTACCACTAACATTTATTAGTTTTATTGCAAATTTGTTCACACATTACCCAGCTTTATGTTTATTTGGGAAAGATTGATAAACCTGGTTCATCTTTAACAGGTAGTGCGGAAAACACTATTTTTATTGTTATTTGTAGCCGAATCGCTATTATTTTAGAAATAAAGTTATATAGAGTTTCGGATGTACATGCACAAATTATTCGTAAGCAGATAGTATAACAAGTAGGCCTATTGGCACTGTGTTGGGTGGGTATTTATATTCTTCTGCCCCACACAAATTAAAACTCCTGATTCTAATAAAAAACAACTTACTCTCCCTTAAAACGAACAGTGACATACACACATACAAAACCAGAACACGCAGTAACCTCAAAGTACACTATTATGCCACCAATCAGTATGCTGACAACTGCCACTACAAAGGCATCTGCCTCTACAATAGATTGACACATCAGATTAAATATCTAAACATATTGAAATATTCTGAGGCAGTCAGGCAGATTGCTGAAAATAAGCTTTTTTATTCATTCAATAATGTAAAATGTTAAAAGAAAGTAAAAAATAAAAATAATATATTTGTTTTATACAGTGGACAATTATTTGAATATCCACAAGTTGCATGTATGTATAATTCTAATGTAATAATACAATGTTTTTTTACCTTCCTCTTTATTGTTTAAACTATTCTTATGTGTATTGTGACGGGTTCTCACATTTCTCCGTACAAATGTTTCAACCGTCAAGACTGATCGCCGAAATTACCATACCTAATGATGAAATGGGGCCCTCATCGGAGCAGCAAGGGTCGCATCTAGCTGCAGAGCAGGTGGAACAAGAATTGATATGAGCGGACAGCGTGTGGCATGGCCATCGGCTCCACTCTCGTAGCCCTTCTACACCCGCTCCAGCAGATGACTTTCGGCCACCGGGCAAAGCAGCGGTTTAAACGAACCAATAAGAAGAGATTGAAGGAATAAGTGCTTCTAGAATCCAGAAATTCTGTATAAATATACATTTTCGGGGCTTATGGAAGACAGATATGACCTGGCTTTGGGGACAGGCATTTAGAGGGATTTTTTCTCCGTTTGAAATAGCTATTGGGGGCAGGGGGAATGTAAGAAGGGAGAAAAATCAAAAGATATATGTACTTGTGTTGTTTAACTGTTTTTATTGGGGTTTTGAGATAATTGTTAAAAACAAATGTTAAAAATTTTTGTAGAATTTAAATATGTGAAAATCTGGTTGGTTATAGAAAACTGTTTTCGTAGAATCACTGAATTATAGAAAGTTTAAAAAAAAACTAATTTCTTTGGGGTTCTCTTTGATACACCACACTTACTTAGAGTTTTTTGATCCCCTCCTGATGGTAATTTTTCTCTGTTTGAAGTACAAATTAATAGAGTTAAGTATTTAAAAAAAACTGAGTGAAGTACATATTTCACCTGTCTCGTGCTTCGGAGTCTATTTGTTGCATGTAGACAGAGAGCTCCGCCACTCTGCTTCCCGTCAATGTGGGCAAGTCAAATTGGACTTCTTATTTGNATGTAGACAGAGAGCTCCGCCACTCTGCTTCCCGTCAATGTGGGCAAGTCAAATTGGACTTCTTATTTGTGTGGTTAGTGAAGGACATTTAGGGGGAAGTGAAAAAACTTTAAATTTTGTAAGTGCAATCGCTAATACCAAAGATGCTTTCAGCTGATGTGAGCACTGTTAAAACCACCTGGGTACGGTCTATTACCAAGAAATCACTTCAGACTGTATTGAAGGATGCGGGCATCACGTACAATGCAGATGATTCAATTGATGTTTTGCGGCAGTTGCTGCGAGGACTTGTCCGAAAGGATAGTGTCGCTGGAGTTTCCGAGAGTGAGTTCGCTCCTTTTTAAAAATCCCTTAAACATGTGCCCCGTAGTATAGAATAAATGCTAAAATCTATANGTGAGTTCGCTCCTTTTTAAAAATCCCTTAAACATGTGCCCCGTAGTATAGAATAAATGCTAAAATCTATAGCAGTTGCAAATGTAGATAGCGTTGTTTCTTTCCTAGTAGGATTTTCCCGTGTGTGGCTGTAAATGTACATATGTGCCATTAGTTTAATATATACTCCGTCCTTATTCAGAATTCATGATATTTGGTAACCTTTTTTGAGTCAGGCTATGACAGAAAAATGGGCGTGTTCACAGTGTAGTCAGGAAATGTTTTGTCAAGTACGAAATCCTTTAACTATTGCTATATATCGGATGGAAATGTTAGGAAGAGTAAAAAAAACCGGGTGTTTCCATAAAAGAGTACATATCGGAAACAATAAGGTTGGTAGAGGTGCTAGGGTTGCCCTGCGACGTGTCACATGCAGTTGAAGTTTTATTTTATAGTTTACTTCCAGAAAACAATAAGTGTTTTACTTTTGCACGCAAACTCACTACATTACCGGAATTGTTAAGCTTGGTTACCGAGGTAGAATTTACAGTGGGATATATTTTTTTTTTTTGGTGGTAATGTAGCCAACAGCAAAGCCCACGGCCAAAAATAAAAAACAGTAGGCAGCCAAATAGAGGATAATGAAGGAAAAATACTAGACGGGATCACAAATAGGCCCCCTACTACTCTTCTTGGTAGAGGCCCATCAACCGTTGAGGGAAAGAAAGGCCATGGAACAAGGGATATTGACAGTGGGAGAATGTAACCGAAAGGTAGAAGCAAAGGTAAAACGGCAATGTAGCATTTGTTTTCGTACAAATCATACCACCGAAAAATGCTTTATAAAAATGTCGAAGGAGAGGTAAAGCCGGTGAAATCAAAACGCCAGTAAAGTATCTGTTTTCGCACAAATGGCATTACTGAAAATCTGTTTATGTAAAAATGAGAAAGTCGACGTAGTTCGGGAAGAACCTGATAAAGAACAGCAAAATCAAAATGATAAAGTAGGAAATATCGAGAAAGGCACTTCAGTAAAAGAACAAAGAGTTATTACGTGTTTCAGATGTAAAAATACGGGACATAAACAATTTCAGTGTGCTTTACGAAAAAAAAAACCTGTTGAAATAGGTTGTGTAAATAAAGTATTTCGGCAAAGGTAAAGTTTACTTTTTGTTCCGGAAATAATACAGAATATTGAAGTATTAGCTTTAATTGATTCGGGTGCTTCAGTGTCACTTATGAGCCATGAGTTTTGTAATACGTTGATGCGAGAAAATCCTGTGGGAACTGTTGTTATAAAAAAAGGGGGAAAATGTAGTTTTTTTTCACTAGCCGGCGGAGGTTTGAATCGTTCAGATACTGTAGTTGTAAAGATTAAGATTGAACATTTTTCGTGGAAATTACAATTCCGTTTATTAGAAAAATTGTCTGATAGTGTTATTTTAGGGATGGAGTTTTTGGGAAAAACCCAAGCGTGTATTGATGTAGCAAAAAGGTGCTTCACTTTTAGTTTTGCTTCTGATACTCCTGTTGAGTTGGTAAGCTACCCAATGTTTGTGTGAAAGATTCAGTTTCTTGAACGTAATGATTGTGTTGAAAAATAAATAATAAAAATAAAAATTGAATTCAGTGATGTTACAACAGGTAAGCTAGGGCACTGTTCGCAGGTTCCGGTTCGTTTAAACTTGAAAGATAATGAACCCGTAGTTTCTGTTCTCTATCGGATAACTGCACCGAAATTGAAAAATTTTAAGCAGATAGTATCAGATGTGCAGGAACAAGAAATTATTGAGACGTCAAAAAGTGCGTATGCTAGTCCACCATTTTTATTGCCAAAAAAAAAAACGCCGGGTTAATACCGTCTTATCTGTGATTACCATAAAAACAAAAAAAAATTGTATGATGAAACTTACCCTATGCCAGTAATGGAGAATGTATTCCAACATTTAAGAAAGGCAAAATACTTCACCATTTCGTACTTAAATTCAGCTTTTTTACAGCGTGAGTTGCACCCTCAGTCTATGGACATCCTTGCCTTTTGTACGCCTTGGGGATTATTTCAGTGTACACGTCTCCCGATGGGCGTACATGTAGGGCCTCAAGGAATGTCACGTGTGTTAAATCATGTGTTGGGTAAATATCTTTATGATTTTGTTTTCAAGTGTATTGACGACGTGCACATTTATGATTCCACTTTAGAAGAGCATTTAAAGCACATATGTATGGTTTTGGAGGCTTTACGAGACGCTGGGTTGACTGTGAACCCAGATAAAATAAGTTGGGCCGAGCAACATGTTCGCTACTTAGGTTTCATAATTTCAGAAGGCAGTTTGCGTACGGACCCAGAAAAACTTCAAGCAATTATAATTTTTCCGTAGCCAAAAAATTTAAGTGGGGCTTAAACGTTTCTTAGGGATGGTTGCTTTTTATAATAAATTCTAATCTTTTCATCTTTAATATACCCTTTATATAAGTTAAAACGGAAGGCGGTAGAATTTTTATGGGAAAAGGAACAACAACAGGCTTTTCAAAAGTTGGAAGAATACTTGACAATCCCTCCTGTTTTACATCGGCCAAATTTTGAGCCAGAATTGTTTTTGGCATTGTGATGCAAGTTCTATCGCTTTAGGAGCGGTGTTAAGCCAAAAGGAAAATGGATTATATGTGCCAGTTGCGTATGCTAGTAAACTTTTAACGAGTGCAGAAAGAAAGTATACCATTTAGGATAAAGAATGCCTTAGCTGTATTTGGGCGATGGAGCGATTTGTTGATTACCTAGATCACGCACCCTTTCAATTGTTACCGACAAGCAAGCGTTAAGTTGGTTATTAAAATCTCAAAACCCTGCTAGACGACTTGCTAGATGGTTAGTGCGTTTGTCACGTTTCAAGTTTGACGTACAACATATAAAAGGCACAGAAAATTCAGTCGCGGACGCACTTTCCCGTATGTTTTGTGAGGATAAATTTAATGGGGCCACACAAGCAGAATTAAATGTTGTAGATCAGATCAATACAACCGAGTGCACGAACGAGGTAGAAATAAATACGCTTCAGAATTTTCCTAGTGTATTTGTGAATATAAAGGAGTATCAAAAAGATGACCCAGAGTGTCAACAAATACGCGCTGAAATAATACAAGAAACAACTACTTATGTTGTAAATAACGGATTGTTAGGCGAATGGACAAAAAAAATGGAAATTTAGAGTTTTTGTTTGGAAAGAATTACGCCCTATGGTATATAAGTATTACCATGAATCGTATCTTGGAAGATACACAGGCTGAGACAAAACCATTTTGCGTGTACTATAATTGTTTACGTGGCCAGGCGTCCGACGGGATTTAGAAGGATGTGTTAAAGGGTTTGAAGCGTGTCAACACGCAAAACCTAAAAATCAGAAACCTGAAGGGAAATGTGCAGGATCTATAGCTTCCTATCCATGGGAACAGGTATATTTAGATGTTATGGGACCTTTACCTAGAAGTGCCTATGGTTTGCTCTAAGTGTAGGTAGTAATGTATAGTTTTAGCAAATTATTTTTTTTTGTTTCCTTTACGGTCAATAAAAGTCACTGAAATTTGTAAAATAGTTATGCAAATATTTTATAGTGTTTTTTGGTTATCTTGTGTTTTTTTGTGAATGCCACTTACTTTCAGTCGGGTGAGTTTCGAGACCTAAATTTTTTGTGAGGTGTAAAAATGGTGCAGACATCCCCGTACTATACACAAGCTAATTTAGTCGAGCGTGTTAACAGGTGTATTAAGATTGCGTTACGAAGTTTTCAATCTGATACACAACGTCATTGGGACGAAGTTTTATATCGGTTGTTTTTAGGCTTTAATAATGTTATTCATTCCGCTAATAAATTCACGACCGCTGAAGTTTTCCTTGGTCGGCTATTGCTCCATCGTTTAGTAAATGCTTGGTCATTACAAGATATTTGTTTGGAGAATATGGCAAAAGGAGACCTAGTAACCATATGGAAAGAAGTGTCACTTACTTTGGTAGAATACCATACAAAATGAGTGATAAAACGAACACGTTGTATAAAGACATGAGTCTAAGGCCGGGCGACTTAGTGTTAATTGAAGCTCATCACCTTAGCTCCAAAGCAGACTATTTTTTTAGTTCTAATTTGCCCGTAAAATGGAAAGGCCCGTTTAAAATTGTGAGATTTTTAACTCCGGTCACATTGATAATTACTTGCCCAAATTCTCCAAACAAGACTGGAAAGGTGCATATTAGATAGTGTAAAAAATTTAATGTACAATAACCGTAATATGTATGCACTTCCACCCCTCCTCCTGCACCATTTTTAAACTGTTTCTCTGAAATATTACTATAAAAGGTTGTAAATTATCCATACATTTGTAATAAAACTTTGAAGAAAAAAGTTATAAAATTATTATGAATGTTTTCTCGTGAAAAGTTTTAAAAGGATGAATAAGTAAATGGGTTGATTTATTCATCCTATACAAGTATTGGTATTTTGTAATGTATGCTTTAAGAAGCTATGTTTTATAAAGTTTTAAGAATTTTATGCACCCAGCTGAATGTTAGCATTATCTAAAAGGGTTAAAACTGTTACGTGTTTTTATAAAGTTACAAGTTGAACCCTCCTCCCTCCCCCAAATATTTTGCAAAATGTCTGTTCTAACGAATACGTTACCCTCAAATGAGTCTCCTGGGTTTGTCGAGGTATTTACGAGACCTGGTTGCTGAAGTTTGGAGTTCACCGTAATCTACAAGGGGAGGAGGACCCACGGCCCGGATTGGCCATCCGGCGTGGTGGAGTTTTCGACCCTGCATGGATTTTCTAAGCTACGTGCTGCGCTTTCAAGAGGAGGAGGATGTGACGGGTTGTCATATTTCTCCGTACAAAAGTTTCAACAGTCAAGACTGATCGCCGAAATTACCATACCTGGTGATGAAATGGGGCCCTCATCGGAGCAGCAAGGGTCGCGTCTAACTGCAGAGTGGATCGGACAAGAACTGATACGAGCGGACAGCATGTGGCACGGCGATCGGCCCCCTCTCATAACCCTCCTACGACCGCTCCAGCAGACGACTTTCGGCCATCGGGCACGGTGGCGGTTTGAAAGGACCAATAAGAAGAGATCGCAGGAATAAGTGCTTCTAGAATCCAGGAATTCTGTATAAATATACATTTTCGGGGCTTATGGAAGACGGAGAGGACCTGGCTTTGGGGACAGACATTTAGGGGGATTTTTCCTCAGTTTGAAATAGCTATGGGGGAGGTGTGACGTAAGAAGGAATAAAAATTACAAGATATGTACTTGTGTGTTTTAACTGCTTTTCGGTGGGGTTTTGAGATAATTGTTAAAAACAAAGGTTAAAAATATTTGCAGAATTTATATATATGTGATAACCTTGTCGGTTATAGATAACAGTATTTGTAGAATCACTGAATTATATAAAGTTTTGAAAAAACTAAGTTTCTTTGGGGTTCTCCTTCATACACCACACTTAGAGTTTTTTCATCGCCTCCTGACGATTGTTTTTCTCTGTTTGAAGTACAAATTAAAAGGGTTAAATATAAAAAAACACTGAATGGAAGGAAGTACGTATTTCGCCTCTCTCATGCTTAAGAGGCTAGTCGTTGCAGGATATATATAGTGTAGAACTATTAACATTTCAAAGTTGTGTACATGAGTGCATCTAATTGTTCACTACTTGGTCAGTTTTTTATTGTAAGATATTTTATATACCATTTATTTGAATTATCATTTACTGTTAATTGTATAGTACTTACTATTGACATGTCTTATATGGGGTTCAACAAGATGCAAAAGAAATAAGTACTAATTTACAGCCAATACCCCATGTTAGAGTAAAATGAATCCTCTCAGCCGTGTAGGGGAATATTATTTGCCTCACAAACACGAACGCGCATGCGCGCACACACACACACTTATATATATATATATATATATATATATATATATATATATATATATATATATATATATATATATAGAGAGAGAGAGAGAGACACACACACACAAACATACATTGCAACATTTTACAACTACAAAATTAAGATTTAAAATAAACTATCTCGCGATATCAAACTTGTAAACTTCCCTCAAATAACTTATCACGCACTATAATTTAACAACAAAAATGGAAAGAAAAAAAAAATTCAAATATACGGTACAACTTTCATATGCCACAATACTGGTATGGACTTAATTTTTGTTTGTTAATGGCGAGATATTTCACTATGAAATTTGTACGTTATACTGTGCTATTAAAGAAACATGCCAGGACATATGTAAATGTCGCAGCTTCTAAATTTGTCAGAAGTGCATAGTTTTCGTATATAAAACCAAACAATGCTATGCACCAGCACAGATTCAACATAGTAACATTAAAATATACTACTTTCATGCCACAAATCCGTCAATTCATAAAAGCTGAGACTTTTCATAATTAGGTACCTTGAGGCAGATTTATAGGGGGCATAAACTATATATGGTTGTGATTATAGTTATTTGTAGCTTGGAGTATGATTGTTAGTTAGGTTACTAGCACACCAAAGTAGTAAATCATTCTGTGTACATCAATTCTATCATGTAGCAGTTGTCAAATTTACATGTTCAGGTAATGTATGAAGTTTTACATAAGATGAGACACAACGAAACATAAATTAGAGAAACCACAAAACAACAATAAAAACCTACACTATATACAGTGAAATATAAATACACAATTGCACTCACAAGTGATTGTGTTTTTGTGTACATACACATATACACATGCGTACACAAATTAAGAAATAAATATATACAAATACAAACACACATATATAAAATATTTCGCATAAGATAAAAAAAGGCCTATATGAGAATGTTAAATTAAGGTTAGACTTTACACATTCATTTTGTATTATCAAAAAATTCTTCAACAGAATAGAAAGCACCAGCGGGGAAATAAGTTTTAAGTACAAATTTTAAATTTCATATAATTGCTAATTGATTTCATGGTACTTGGAAGATTATGTATTATTTTCATATCAGAACAGTAAAGCCTGATGTACAACGGCAATCGCAAGTCCTAGTCGTAGGTCGTAAGTGGAATAGTTCGCAGAGTCATAGATAGCAGCTAATCGTAAAACTTGGATAAAATTCAAGAATGCTACGACCAACCAACCAGCACTGACGATACTATAGATAAGGGACGCCAACAGCTAAACACATTAAAAAATGTATTCGTTTACGAAAATACATTAAAATANACGATACTATAGATAAGGGACGCCAACAGCTAAACACATTAAAAAATGTATTCGTTTACGAAAATACATTAAAATAAAAAGGAAATGCTAGCATTATTCGTGTCCCAAATTTATTGTTTTGCATGACTTAATAAGAGATTTTATACCGAATGAAATGTGTATATTGAGTATAATGAATCTAATATATAAAATTCTCCCGTCACAGTGTTAGTCACTGAACTCTTCCGAAACGGCTGGACCGATTTTTCTGAAATTTTTTATGTATACTTGGTAGGTCTGAGAATCGATTTATATCTATTTTTTGCACCCCTAAGTAATAAGGGNCTGAAATTTTTTATGTATACTTGGTAGGTCTGAGAATCGATTTATATCTATTTTTTGCACCCCTAAGTAATAAGGGTGGCCACCCCCAAACAATTTTTTTTTATGGTTTGAACAAAATTTTTATTTTTTATTTTTTTATGATGTGGCATCAAAAAATACATACCCTCCTAAATTTTCACCCTTCTACCACCAACCCTTATTTTTTTATAGCGATATTAGTAATTTGGCAAAACAACGTTTGCCGGGTCAGCTAGTTATATATATACTATGTAAACAATGGCCAAGCAGAATATGGCCATAAAAATCACTGTATTGCAAAACTGTACTCTTATGAACGTTACTGCAGCTTGTTGCAAGCACTTTATAGAGACGTTTTTGGTTTACTTTTCGATGCCTAACGAAAATTATTAAACTACAATGGTATTGTTTATTCAATTAAATTCTCGCCAACAAATTGGATGCTAGGAATATAAATGTTGAAATTAATATATTCAGTAGTGAACAGAAGGGGAATTCTCAAGAATGAATTGGTAACAAGCTGGTCACAAGCGTTTAAAACAAACGTTTCCATTCGCTAACTGGCGCTAAAATGCACATAAAATAAAATCAGCCGAGCCATATACATTGACTCTTGTATCCATTACAACTGTTCATTAAGTACGTGCAGGTTTTGTGTGTACAAATAAGTGGCAATTATAAGTTTCCTATGAGTCTGGATTTCTTCCGTGCAACATATTCGTTAGTTGTTTGTGAT
>NQII01009427.1:0-51749 GCA_002778355.1 Clitarchus hookeri | reverse complement strand
GCCAGGCCCTAAATCCTGATTGATGTCGTTCGCCTGCGAGCTTCGTTAGAGCGTGGTATGGACGAATAAAATATATGGACGCCGCAGGCGTCAACGTTGTTGAAGATCAATAAACTATCTGAGTCAATCTACAAGTTCATTCGGGTCTTCGGAAAATAGGTAGACAGCCTGCTTCGTGTCACTTATTGCAGAAAATGTGTTGGATGGGTGTTTTAGTGCATCGAGAAAATTGCCATCATCGTATTCATCTTTATCACTGTATCATGATCATTTTCATATATTCTATCTTCATGATCGTCTCCACCTCCTGTTTCATACTAAATATCAAATTATATTTTCTTTGTACCACAAGTTATAAGCTCATCAGTATTTAGAGCCGACAACAGTTTAATTTAAGTTCGTCGACTACACGCGAACGTCAAGCAATTGTACATTCTGCGCGAACCGACTCTGCTGCACTCATTCCGTCTTTAGCGTTAACCGCCTCATCATAATCACCGTTTGAATCGGTACCCATCGATCCAGCAAGAGGTATTGCTGGAAACACTTGTTGACACCCAGTAGACGAATCCTTGCAGATCTTGGTATGTTATTTCAATGTATCGCTTTGCATAAATTACATTTAACCAATGTCTTATTGTTTCATCGTGCGAAAAGGGCTCTTTATACAAGCTGTTCTCCCATGCTGACGAGCATTTCGAGCATATGTGAAAACTCGATCGCAGAATAGGTACTGAAGACAAACAAGTAGCGAGGATGCAGGTCTCGACTTTATGATCGCTGAGGTCAAAAGCAGGTCTTCGTATTCACAATTCCACTTCGTAGTATGATGGGAGAGCGCTTCCATATCGATGTTCTCCTGACACTGTCAGAAAGACAAGTGTAATTTCTCTATATAAATGCTATTCTATTAACAGTAAAGAGCGTAGCTTTGGCCCACAAAATAACTTTTAATGATATGGGATTGATCGAAGGATAGGCATGGGTCACTATGGATTGCGAAGGAGGATCTTGGAGCGGCTTGTGGAGCTTTAATAATTTTCAAAAATTTTTTGGGTTAACATTATTTAATCTCATGGGCATGGAGTCAAGGTCACAGATGTGAGGTAATGGCAATGATCACCCAGATCTAACATTTGGCCGTAGTTATCAGTACCAACTAGTTGTTGAAAATGTAAACAAATGACAAACGAAAAAACCAATATGGCGTGTCGGGTGCATTCGACAGAATGAGAAAAGATGACGAAGGTGGAGGTCTGCTGACTAACTAACCAATGAGTAACATTAGTAGTTGTTGAGATTGTTAATACAATATGATTGATTTGAATGTACCAGTCGTTTTCCGATCAGGGTGCTGTGGGAGAACTCCAGAAATTAAGTGTTTTAAATAAATAATTAATAACAATTTTTAAGAATATTTTTTTATAAATTTAAATACATTTTGTATATTTATTTTTAGTAGATTTCAGGTTTTTTGTGACTTTTGGAATTTTTAACTATTTTTTGGAATTTTTTTGTTTAAGAAGAAAGATCACTGGTTCATGGTCAAAGGTTAAGGTCACCTGAACCCAATATCGCTGTAGTAGGTAGTAACATTATCTGCCCATTGAGGATTATGAATTTATTCCTTTTTTTTCTCTCTCGAGTTTTTGTTGAAAGGTCATATAAGGTCCTTGTTATAGGGTGAAGGTCATGTCTACCTGGGACCTACATGGCTGTTAGGTGACGTTCTAACATGGCAGCTGGTTGTTTCCAGTCCCTCGTCCCTTCCTAACCAAAACGATCGAAATTTTAATTTTTTATTAAATAAAAAAAAATTATTTATATAATTTTTTTTATCTTTTGAGAATGTTAAATCATTTTCAAAATTTTGGGTTTAAAGTCATCCAAAGTCATTTCCATAGGGTCAAGTTCAAAGGTCAAGGTCTTGGTCACCGGCCTCCAACGTGGTGGAAAGATGGCTTATGGTTAGGTGTGATTTCGGGCCCTGAACCCTGTGTATCGATTTGGCATACGCTATTCCTATAAAAGTAAAATGGCTACCACTGCTCTGTCCTCGAAAACGATCTCTGAAAATATTAACGATGGATTGAACAATACCTTTGGGGGGATCGTTTTTGGAACTGTGGTGATCAGTTGTTTCGGTAGATGTGGAGGGATGGGGAAGAAGTAAATTTTGTGATAAAAGTAAAACTTTTTTAAGACATTTAGCCGATTTTGAAGGAAAAAGGGAAATTTTGCGAGAAAAGGGGAAATTTCAAATAGCTGTGGCCAGCTCCGGTTCCGATCCCGGATCCTGTTGTGCAAATTCGGCTATTTCATTATACTCTAGTGATATAACCTATTGACCGATACCACACAGTTTCTGTAAAAACATCTCTGGGCTAATATAGGCTCTTCAGTTCATTCAAGCATTTATGAAATCAGCTGTTTAAAAATATAGCTGCCCCTAGGTGCATATATTTTAATGGGATTACTGACATGCACTCAGTAAGTTGGTAACGTTGCATTGAGAGTAAGCCAACGTCTTATCTTTGAATTAAATGTTGGCCAACATTTGTGAATACTAAAATGACTACTCTTGCTTCTGTTTTTAAAAATCCATATATTATAAGAAATTATAAATTTGTGAAATATCATTCCAATGATTTCAAAGTTTCATTTTATGGACACATTGCTAAAGTGATTAACCCCATGGCAATGTTGTTACATATGGTCGAAGAATACAGAATGTATATCCAAGAAGCTATCAAGCAGGGCTTTCAAAATTGCTCAGTTTAACGTGAACAGCGTGTAGTATTTCGTGCAGTAAAGCTTAACCGACCAGTTAATAAAAGCTTGCGGAGATTTCGGAAAATTCTGTACTTGACAACTGCTGGAACTAACTACTGGAAAAGCTGGGTACAATGCACTATTTTAGTTAGCCAGCTGTTCCATGCTTTACGTAGTTTTTGAATAACGTGTCAAAATCATAACCTGATAAGTGAATTCTAAGCATATCATACATGCGAAAATTTAACCATTAATTTTAAAGTTTTATATCAATAATACTGCCCTGAGTATTGTTTCAAATAGACGCTACTTCTGTAATGCACATTTTGAAGCAATCATCTTTCCTACGTTATTTATTTGAATTAATGTGTCTGAAAGAGAAATTATAATTCACTGGTTGTTTATTGATATGTCTAAAATATTTAGATATCAATTTTGAATTAAAATGTACTGTGTGTACACACACCGGATCAGGAACAACCAAGTTTGCCGCTGTCTTGAAACTAAACCGTTTCGGCAACCGCAATGTATCATTGAACGAATGGGTTTACCCGAGATATGTATGTTTTAAACACATTTTGTGTACAACATAGTATATAGACTACGTTATCTAAGCAAGGAAATATCTAAAAAGGTACTGTTAAAATATGAGTTTAAGGACTTGTACTTGCTTTCAAGATAAATAGGACTAAATAAAAAAGATGAAGTTCCTTGTCGTATGGCTGTCAACTCTAAATGCAGCGCGGCTAATGAACATATGACACTTGTTTATACATTTGTCATAAAGAAAGAGAGACAGAAAATAACGAAGATAATATAATATATCTTGTTGTCACAAAATTTCTGTATTTATGGTACTTAAATCTAAGTCCTAAGCCGATCAGAAGTTAAAACGTGATTTCATACTTCCTTAATGATCTTGCACTGTGTCAAAAACTTGACTGATAAGTATCAGTTGTTGTTAGTTCAGCATATTTGCCTTGTTCTAGTGTAAATTATATTTTCGTGTTACATGCTGTCCTGATCAGTCCTTATTCTCCCTCCAAAAAAGCAGTGACCAGACTGTAGCCTACAATGCAGTTGGTAATAGTGAGAGAGTGAAAGTGTGCCCACGCAGTATGTCCTGCTGCGGCATCCACTTGGCGACCTTGACGTTAGCGGGCTGGCCTGGCAGGTTGTCAGACTCCCACTTCCACAGCACGTGGTAGTCACGCAGTTCGGAGAATGTCTCCAGGAAGATACTGCGCTTCTCTGCAGTCAGCTGGTCGCTCCTCACGTTGCTGCTGAGACTGAAGTATATGGCGCCCTTCGGAGAGAACTCCAGGAACTCCTGAATAAACAATATAGTGGCTGGTCATTCCATGCATTACTGCGTTCACACACAGGTTGAACTCTACAATTATCGTCTTGTCTTATCTGCAACACATGGTTGTGGCGTACGACTCCATGGGAAACCCCACCAACCCATTACACATTCCTGAACATCCTTTCCCGTACACGGATAGGTAACGTACATACTTCCAACGTTCACGACCATTTTTCATCTGAGTTTCAACTCTTTCTTCTACAGTAATCTAATGCCCAGACAGGATTTAATAACTGGGCGTTTTTTTGGACCCTTGACACCATATTTGGGAGATCATTTAACAAAATCAGTTAGCTGTTCCTAAACTTGTATGGCCATAACTAAAAAAAAAAAAAAATGGACTCTATCGTCAAAAATGGTAAATATAAGTTGCTCTTATTGAGCTTTATTAAGGGTTTTATAGTAGGCCCTATGCCTAGTTTTGTTTGAAAAGGCCATATCATTCCTGAGAAAACTTATAATGCCGCCACTTTGTAAATGAGTGTTTTGCATTTCTGAAACCTATACAGGCGTACTAACCTGCTTACAAGCTATTAAAAGTGTACCTAATTTGGCGTATTCAGGTGTAAGGGTTTTGAAGTTTTTAAGGGGAAGGTTAAAAAACGACTAACGTGAAGACACCCTCTCGAGTTCTTTAGCCTCTCTATTAATTTGATCATGTACACACAGAGAAAATTGGCGGAGTATAACCAAACAAACTGGTATAGCAACCGGAATAATGTGGGGGTGCGGTTTCCCGTCTTGCCATGCTGATTTCTGTTTCCCATGATTTTATTAAATCACTGCAGAGAGGAATGTGGCGTAGTAGAGCGATACGTGCATTGGTCGTCTCTTTCTGCGAACCTGTCGCTCTACGATATAATTTCCATCTGCAATGGCTCTCTGTTCATGAGAAATTTAGTCCCGCTTAAAATAAAAAAAATCCCAAGCAAATGGTGCAATAATTATTTCAGAATATCTCAGCGGCAGAAATGCGGTTAAATTCCAGAGTAACCAAACTCTATGTACAGTCAACAAATTATAATATGTTGCTTCACTATCGGTCAGAATTCCATGCAAGTCACGTTGCGGGTATCTTCAGCAACATGAAGTTTCGGTCACTTAGAGAAGAGATTTGGGTAGCTCCTAACATCGAGGGCTTGAGAGCCGCTGAGGGTGAAGCGAGGTGAGTGTAGAGCAGCGTCGGAATGATGTTGCGTGGGGGAAAGGGAGATCCCGGGGAAACCCACCCACCAGTGGCTTCGTCCGGCACGATTCTCACATGCGAAAGCCTGGGAGTGTCCCCGCCTAGTTTCGAACACTGTTCGCCTAGGTGGGAGACTTGTAGTCTAACCACTACACCNCGCCTAGGTGGGAGACTTGTAGTCTAACCACTACACCACCGCGTTGCCACTTCATCCATCGAAATCGCATCACTTTCATGAGTATAAAAAAAATCATACATGTGTGGTCCGCGGGTTGAAATCCTTGCCTGGAGTTGCAAAATTTTGTATGTTAAAGATATGGTAGCGAGTCGAGCAATGCACACAGTAAAAAATATGACCACATTAAGAACCATAAACTAGATTAATTCATACTGATGTAACATCTCGTATGCTGCGTTCATGGTCATAATTTGTGGTTCGTGTAAACAAAAATTCGTCCTTTAGTATAACCCTTAAATTCATTATAAGCCACTACATTTTTGTGGTTAACAGACTGAATGTAAGTGCCAAATGGGCTGAACATTCATTACTTTTCTTTATAAATGTATAGAGACAGGAAATATTTATATAAAACAGTAGTATACCTAACCGAAGTAAAGGCGAGTTGTACATTCATATTAGGATAACATGTAGTTGAAATTCACGGATGCATGGCAATTAAAATGTTTTTCATGTGTTAGACGAGATAGAATGTTTATTTGAAATAATTTTCTTAAATCGTTATTAACAAGAAATAGTCTAAAACATTTCGGACACTTCTCAATGATACATAAGGATGCCGCCTGACAGGATCTAATTTTCCTACCCGAAGTCTACAATACCGAGAACGCTAAGGGCCACGTAGGCACGCAATCCCATGACATTTCTCCTTTACGAGCAATGTAGTGAGGTGGCGTGTTAAGTCGGGAACTCGCATTTAATATACGTTCAGTATCACGTCCAACATATTGTGATATAATATTAAAGATAAAATTTGTGCTGCACACCAAACTACTTTAAATATTTTGCATTGAAGTTTTCGTATCTAAAACGGTTACGAAAATTCCAGTTGCAAACCATTGTCGCTTTCTATAAATACATGTCATAAAATTAAATACATAAGGGAAATAAGTCGTACATATAGATATATAGTACTATATGTAAACAGATATCTTGCACACATGTAATTCACTTTATTTACAACGTTTTCTGAAGCTCTGCTCACTGTTTGGCGGCCAATATAAAATGTTAAATGGTTTTCGTAATTTTACACGAAAAATTCTAGGAATCCTTGTTGCCAAAGTGTTTTTTTGTAGGGCGACAAAAGGTTTTCTTGGAACACATGCAACGCATATTGTTGTAAAATGGCAAATAATAGGTTTCTGTTTCAAATTACAGTTTTGAGAAATAAAAATAAAATTATTTCTTATTCTATAAAACTGAAGTGCAGAATAAATAAAAGAAAATAGGGGAAAACATTGTTTTTCGAAATACCGGGTGTGTCACCTAAAATTTGAACCGCAAATACTTATGAACTGAAAGGTGCAATTGATATCCTAGTTCCACATAATAGAATTTTAGAAAAGGGATCATAATTGCAGCCCAAACAGAGATTTAAATAATAATTATAATGTGTATTTATTGAGTTGAGTTATTCTAAATGGAACAATACATATAAGTATCAACAAAATAAAACTAGATGAAACTTAGAATACTAGAAATGTTTTGCAAGATTCTAGCTAGAACAAGTAGATCACGTGCTATCGTATTATGATAATTTCAAGTACACAGATATCTGCTATATTGAACCGCTTAGTTACTAGGCTATAAGCATCGTATGTTTAAGTGTGTGTGGTTTTCTTCTGAATGTGCAAGAAAATACATGTAAAATCTTGTACATTTGCATAATTTTATTGTACAACGTATCAGCACTCTTTTCAGAAATACAAAAGTGAATAAACAAATTCTGTGTTTTCTGAAAAAGAAAGAGAAATATGTCCTTCATAAGTTGTGTTCAAAATAATGACCACCAGCTACACTAGAATCTTCCTGCCTCTTATTTTCAGAACCGGCAGCTATAATATATTGGCTCATATCTTCTGGTATAGTCGTTATGTCCCTGTAGGCAGTGTCTTTTAGCGTTCCGCACAGAATAAAAAATCTAAAGGGGCCATGTCTGGTGAACGAGCAGGCCAACAAACAGGTCCTCTTCGACCAACCCAACAATTGTGAAGACAAGCTGTGGTACATTTCGCACTATGCGCTGGGAAACCAGCATGGTGATAACACTGGATCTTCCTAGTCTCCAGTGGAAGGTCTTCAAGCATCTGAGGAAGTTCGTCTGTTAGGAAACTGACATACTTTTGGGAAATCCAGTGTTCCTCCTACTGAAAATATTTCCTAGACATTGTTATTTGTAAAAATTTCATGTGAATAAAACTTACAAATGTTTCCCTTAATTAAACTATAATAAAATTAATTGTTCTTATTTGGTTGTATTAATGTTTTAATGAGAAAATGAAATCGAGCATTTAAGTAGTAACGTGAACAAAAATACCTCTGTTCTCTACTAAAGGGTAACATTTAAAAGAGGGTTCCAGAAGAGTGTGTAGACAAATAAAGAATCAATTTATTATTAAGAATTGAAAGCTATTGAAAAGACGAAAATACCAACGGAAATATTTTAATCTCATTTTGCAAAATATACAAAATATCCTAGTCCATTTAATTCCTGAAGATTATTTTAATTTAGTATTTTTAGATTTATAAAGGATCACAAAATATTTAAGGATTATAAAACACTTAATTACACATTATTAGAATTCATTATTTAAGCATTTGGTGGCTATATAAATAATCATTACAATTGGTATGATGATTATTTTACTATATAGTAGAGACGGCGAGAAATGTTTAATTTAATCAATTTTAATTTAAAACATTGAAAGGGAGTTTCATTTAAACTAATTTTACTATAAAACATTCGAAAGAATGAAACTAAAATTTTATGCCAGATTAAGGAACCTTTCGTCATATACTTTTTAAATGAGTGTCTGGAATGTAACCTACGTTCTCTTTTACAATACTGCGTTCTTAATAAGCCCTACTCTGTCATTTGTAGACGATGTCAATGGCAGACAGCTCACAAACGACAAGACAACCATTGAAAACAACCAATTTTTTTGTGTAATTGCATGCCTCAAGCTGAAAGCTTGAGGAATAATTGGTTCGGCCATTCCTAAAATGCTACTGGCAGATTTGTAATAGGATTTATTGTATGTGATAAAGTGTTTGCTTAATTCTTTATTTATGATCTTTTGTATTTGATTGATATATTTAAATTTACTTGTTGGAAAAGGAATTCCCACCGTAAAAACCCACGGCGATATGGAATATTTGATGATTTCGTTGCAGCTATTCTTTTTGGGGTGAATCCTGGGTGTCTGTGGTGTTCGGTTTATCTTCAGTGGAGAGCTGGTTTAATTGTTTCTTATCTTTTTTCTTTTTTGTCGTTACTGCTGGATCAATCTTCTTCGTTGTCGCTGCTGCTGGAACTGCCTACTTCGTCATCAACCAATGGCGACAACAATGTCAACGACAAGCTATGAAACCCGGTGCGAGGCACGATCCTCCTTTATAAATTATATCCACAACAGGGTGGTTGAACTCATGTGCCCAAAAGAACTTTCCCTTTGTAATGCATTATTTCATGAACCCTAGGCCAGCGAGCCAATAGCAGTGTGTTGTTAATTTCCATGTCTCTGAATCTAACTGGCTGGTCGTCAAAAAAATGAACTATAAAGACAGCAAGGCGACGTAGACCCAGGCTGTTCACGTTAAACTGAACACTTTTGAAAGCCCTGCTAAAGATCTACTTGCTTGCACACTGTGTATTCCTACTACATATGTGAAATTAAAATTGACTACATTCTTTCGTCGTTACCAACGTTACTGGGTGATTGCCAGTCATTGTACCCTTTAAAATAAATAAAATAAAGACAGTGACATTTTTCAGATGTTGATTTTAAAAGTACTCAATTAACCCTGAACTCTATATACCANAAATAAAATAAAGACAGTGACATTTTTCAGATGTTGATTTTAAAAGTACTCAATTAACCCTGAACTCTATATACCAGAAGCTTCCCTGCACAGGATCAGCAAAACCTTGGTGACTGCGAAATGCGATCCACATGAGCCCCCTCTCTGCAGCAGTCATCATGCCCACGAAATTGTAATTAAATCTCTGATTGGCCACAATAAACGTTAATGGTTTTTAACGCATGTTTTCTTTTCCAACAATATATTATTTTTAAATCGTAAAGTATTTTTATTTAATAATATTTTTTTGATAATTGTTTATATATAATCTTACAATTCAGTTTTTTGATCTTCACAACTTTTTCTACTGCTTTCGAAATTTGAGTTTTTTAGCATATAAGTACACTCATGAGCATTTGTATTAGATACACCTGTCGTGTTAGCAAAAACCCACTGTGGTCACTGTGTTGCTGTCTATCCCAACATCGATGACAGGATCACCGTCGACTTGCTCAATAGTAACAGCGGATAGGCAGGCCACAGTGCAGCGGTCACACGCCATTTCAATGCTGGACCACAATGATATACCAGCAACCGTGACATCCAGACACATCTCTCTATGGAGAACAGAAGTCGCCGCCTCACTAGCGTACTTCTGGTCACTGCAAGTAACAAGACTCATTTATTAACGTGGTTGCGAGAGCACTGCCATTGGACTATTGATGCATGGAAAAATGTCGCCTGGAGGGATGAGGATATATGTTGGTACACGCTGATGACGAGGTACGAATGAGTTACCTACATATATGGAGTGATGGATCCCTCTTATCAGCAGAATACAGTTCAGACCGGTNATGGATCCCTCTTATCAGCAGAATACAGTTCAGACCGGTGGTGGTATGCGCGTGTGAAACCTGCGACGATTGGTGATCCCTGGAACATGTGCCATCGTCCTTCGCCGGAAAACGACAAAGGGACCTGCTGGCAGATCATGTGCACCCAATTCTGCGCCTACAGCACCTTACAAAAGGCCTCTACCTACATCAATAATTTCCACCCGTCTATCGCTCTCAGTTTGTTACCAAATGGTGGGATGAACATTCTACGTACTTGAGATGGCTTTCATTGTCTCCGAGGTCACCCTACTTTAATCCTACCGAACACTTCAGGGNGAACATTCTACGTACTTGAGATGGCTTTCATTGTCTCCGAGGTCACCCTACTTTAATCCTACCGAACACTTCAGGGATGTTGTAGAGAGGGATGTGCGAGCCGTGAACCATGTTCCGACCGATCTCCATGCATTGTGGGAGGTTGTGCAGCGGTCATGGATGAGTATGGCAACCTACCGATTCAAGTGCCTTGAGTAGTACCTGCCACGTCACATAGCTGCCATCATCAGGGCNGGATGAGTATGGCAACCTACCGATTCAAGTGCCTTGAGTAGTACCTGCCACGTCACATAGCTGCCATCATCAGGGCTAAAAGGAATGCTACACAGTGGTAGGCATCTACACTGAAGAGCAAAAAAAAAACTAGTACACCTGCCTAATATCGTGTAGAACAACCCCAGCACGCAGAATTGCCGCAAGACGACGTGGCATGGACTCGACTAATGTCTGAAGATATGCAGGAGGTAATTCACAACAATAATCCTGCAGGGCAGTCCACAAATCCAATCTGCGTCAATTTGAGAAAGGGTTGCACGTCTGTCCCGTTTAATGATTCTCGTCAGTCGTCGATTGACTCGTTCTCTCACGATCTTTTTCCTGCCGTAGCGATGTCGAAGATGTGATGTTTTACCTTATTCCCGATATTTATGGTACACTCGTGAAATGGTAGTACGCGAACATCCAAATGTTATCGCTACCTCGGAGATGCTTTGTCCCATCTCTCTTGTGCCGACTATACCACCACGTTCAAACTCACTTAAATATTGATGACCTGCCTATGTAGAAGCAGTAACCGATCAAGCTGCTGACCGCATCGCGTTACTCTCATTGGTTCNAAATATTGATGACCTGCCTATGTAGAAGCAGTAACCGATCAAGCTGCTGACCGCATCGCGTTACTCTCATTGGTTCCATACCTCTGTTATTTACATTCACACGCCTATACCAGGTTTTTTGGCTCTTCAGTGTGTCTCTAATTCAACTGCTCATGTGTGTATATTTACTATTCTGCTCAAACTAATACTGTTGACGCGATAGTGCAGCGAGATAGAGAACTCTCCTACCAAATATGCGAACCGTGTTCAATTCGCGGTGNAATACTGTTGACGCGATAGTGCAGCGAGATAGAGAACTCTCCTACCAAATATGCGAACCGTGTTCAATTCGCGGTGTAGTCGCTCTTGGCTATTCGCATGTGGGAATCGTGCGGGACAATACCGCTGGTCTGCGGGTCTTGTCGGGGATCTCCCGCTTCCCCCACCTCATCATTCCGGCGCTGCTTCATAATGTTCTCGCTTCACCCTCATCGGCTTTCAAAACCTCGATGTTAAGAGCTGCCCTATACTATTCTCTGACCAACTCGAAAAAATACAAACGTTACTTACCATTACATTAAATCCTTATTTTGTAAATTATATATCTAACTTGCGGGACACCAAATATACTATTTTATGCAGAATTACTTGCATAAATATAATTATTAACATTTTCATATATACTAAAAATCCATATTTTTTTTTATTTTTAGATATAAATTCAAATTTAATTGTTTTAACAGAAATTGATATCTTTTCTATATTACGGTTTCGTGAAATTGTAGGTATAATGATACTTAAGTGGTCTCAAATAGTCATTCCAACATATGTCAACTTGTTTTCAAAAAAATATAAAAAACTGTAAATAAAACCAACTTTGAAATTAACAACATTGTTAAGTGAAAACAAATTAATTCGCACATTTTTGTATATACTAAGAAGAAAGTATATTAATAAATATTAATATACTTTCTTCTTAGTATATGTGCGAATTAATTAGTTTTCACTTAACAATGTTGTTAATTTCAAAGTTGGTTTTATTTACAGTTTTTTATATTTTTTTGAAAACAAGTTGACTTAACACAAATCATGGAAATATGTTGCATACGCAACTATTGGTCTGTGCTATTTATGTAAGCCATCAGATTAAAACCATTGCAATATTTAATGTTTTTTTAGTTTAAATCCAAATTGAAATTTGATATGCAGCATTAACAGTATCCATAAACTTTTGAATAAGTAAAACATTTGAAACCACCATTAGGTAATTGCTGAGACATAAAAAGTCCTATTATGTTAGTTGTGAAAGTATAGTGAAATTTTTTTATNCCACCATTAGGTAATTGCTGAGACATAAAAAGTCCTATTATGTTAGTTGTGAAAGTATAGTGAAATTTTTTTATATTTTTTTTTAATTTAAATTATTTAAATGTTTACTATTTCTTTAAAATATGATTTTATCACTACGCTTTAGATTATTTTTTAATCATATCTTATTATACATTAAAAATAATTCTTTCATAATTCAGGAAATGTTACATTTACAGAAAAATATCATATATTACATTGATATAACTTTTGTGTACATTAGTTAATATCAAAACATCAGCTTTTAAGTATAATAAAAAATTTACCAAAAATGTTAAATATTTATTTAATCCAAAGCAATTAAGTATATCTATTAAACGGCATAAGCCTGATTAATTTGAAACACTAAAAATAAATCTGTATTCAGGAGCATTGTTTCCACAAAAGTATACCAACTGTATATGTAATGATAAGAATATACATATTTTTGATTATATAAATTATAAATAAATATTTTTCTGAAAAAAATTTTTCATCTGGACTTATAAAAAGGTTAATGATGATTTATGCAGGGCACTGGTCATATACGTACATGTATAAATAAATGGCAGTTCAAAAATTTTGTTTATTTTCAATAAATTATATTTTTATTTATGAAAATAAATCTATTTGTTTATATGTATTTCCTAAGTATCTGCTCCCCNCAATAAATTATATTTTTATTTATGAAAATAAATCTATTTGTTTATATGTATTTCCTAAGTATCTGCTCCCCAAAAACTTTTGAACCATTGTACGAAAATTAACGAATATAGCCGCACTTATAATATTTAGTATGGTTCTTGGCAAGTACACATGTTAGAAAACAATTTTGCCAACAATTCATAAAACTATATGAAACTTGCCCACTTGTGTGTAAAACTGTTCTTTTCCTGTCTCTCCGATTTTAAATCAATTGTAGCAGAATTTCAGTTGACACTGGACCCGTTAATAATTTAATCAGCCAGTTAAACATAAAAATAAATTTTCAAACCATTTCAAGTTATGAGTCAGCTATGATTCATTAAAAAAACTGATATAATCCGTCATTTAGTGAAAGAAACAATATTGTGGGAGTGGTATCGTTGTATTGTATAAACAACGATGAGTTATCGTTTTTTGAAAAATATACGTTAGGAAAGCAGGAATATACCTGTATTACGTGTTCTGCACACTGAACAGTGTACAATTTACATATATATGTAGGAGGTAAGATCCCGTGAACACTTATAATAGGTCTGCAAATATTTACAATTTATAATTTTGGGGATTAATTATTTGTAAAATTATTATTTCTAAGTTTTCTCAAAGCACGTTATGTACATTGGAATTAATTACGTATGTGAAACGAAACAGGCGTTGGCTACGATATTAAGAGAACCACCAGAGGAAATAGGAGTTTACTACACATATTAAATATAATATGAATACACGTAGAGTTAATTTATAAATACGATCGTGAAAATGACATNAAATAAAATAAAGACAGTGACATTTTTCAGATGTTGATTTTAAAAGTACTCAATTAACCCTGAACTCTATATACCAAAAGCTTCCCTGCACAGGATCAGCAAAACCTTGGTGACTGCGAAATGCGATCCACATGAGCCCCCANGCTTCCCTGCACAGGATCAGCAAAACCTTGGTGACTGCGAAATGCGATCCACATGAGCCCCCACTCTGCAGCAGTCATCATGCCCACGAAATTGTAATTAAATCTCTGATTGGCCACAATAAACGTTAATGGTTTTTAACGCATGTTTTCTTTTCCAACAATATATTATTTTGAAATCGTAAAGTATTTTTATTTAATAATATTTTTTTGATAATTGTTTATATATAATCTTACAATTCAGTTTTTTGATCTTCACAACTTTTTCTACTGCTTTCGAAATTTGAGTTTTTTTAGCATATAAGTACACTCATGAGCATTTGTATTAGATACACCTGTCGTGTTAGCTTAAACCCACTGTGGTCACTGTGTTGAATGGTGTCCATCGATGCTGTCTATCCCAACATCGATGACAGGATCACCGTCGACTTGCTCAATAGTAACAGCGGATAGGCAGGCCACAGTGCAGCGGTCACACGCCATTTCAATGCTGGACCACAATGATATACCAGCAACCGTGACATCCAGACACATCTCTCTATGGAGAACAGAAGTCGCCGCCTCACTAGCGTACTTCTGGTCACTGCAAGTAACAAGACTCATTTATTAACGTGGTTGCGAGAGCACTGCCATTGGACTATTGATGCATGGAAAAATGTCGCCTGGAGGGATGAGGATATATGTTGGTACACGCTGATGACGAGGTACGAATGAGTTACCTACATATATGGAGTGATGGATCCCTCTTATCAGCAGAATACAGTTCAGACCGGTGGTGGAATGCGCGTGTGAAACCTGCGACGATTGGTGATCCCTGGAACATGTGCCATCGTCCTTCGCCGGAAAACGACGAAGGGACCTGCTGCCAGATCATGTGCACCCAATTCTGCGCCTACAGCACCTTACAAAAGGCCTGTACCTACAGCAATAATTTCCACCCGTCTATCGCTCTCAGTTTGTTACCAAATGGTGGGATGAACATTCTACGTACTTGAGATGGCTTTCATTGTCTCCGAGGTCACCCTACTTTAATCCTACCGAACACTTCAGGGATGTTGTAGAGAGGGATGTGCGAGCCGTGAACCATGTTCCGACCGATCTCCATGCATTGTGGGAGGTTGTGCAGCGGTCATGGATGAGTATGGCAACCTACCGATTCAAGTGCCTTGAGTAGTACCTGCCACGTCACATAGCTGCCATCATCAGGGCGAAAAGGAATGCTACACAGTGGTAGGCATCTACACTGAAGAGCAAAAAAAAAAACTAGTACACCTGCCTAATATCGTGTAGAACAACCCCAGCACGCAGAATTGCCGCAAGACGACGTGGCATGGACTCGACTAATGTCTGAAGATATGCAGGAGGTAATTCACAACAAGAATCCTGCAGGGCAGTCCACAAATCCAATCTGCGTCAATTTGAGAAAGGGTTGCACGTCTGTCCCGTTTAATGATTCTCGTCAGTCGTCGTTTGACTCGTTCACTCACGATCTTTTTCCTGCCGTAGCGATGTCGAAGATGTGATGTTTTACCTTATTCCCGATATTTATAGTACACTCGTGAAATGGTAGTACGCGAACATCCAAATGTTATCGCTACCTCGGAGATGCTTTGTCCCATCTCTCTTGTGCCGACTATACCACCACGTTCAAACTCACAATAAAATATTGATGACCTGCCTATGTAGAAGCAGTAACCGATCAAGCTGCTGACCGCATCGCGTTACTCTCATTGGTTCCATACCTCTGTTATTTACATTCACACGCCTATACCAGGTTTTTTGGCTCTTCAGTGTGTCTCTAATTCAACTGCTCATGTGTGTATATTTACTATTCTGCTCAAACTAATACTGTTGACGCGATGGTGCAGCGAGATAGAGAACTCTCCTACCAAATATGCGAACCGTGTTCAATTCGCGGTGAGTCGCTCTTGGCTATTCGCATGTGGGAATCGTGCGGGACAATACCGCTGGTCTGCGGGTCTTGTCGGGGATCTCCCGCATCCCCCACCTCATCATTCCGGCGCTGCTTCATAATGTTCTCGCTTCACCCTCATCGGCTTTCAAAACCTCGATGTTAAGAGCTGCCCTATACTATTCTCTGACCAACTCGAAAAAATACAAACGTTACATACCATTACATTAAAACCTTATTTTGTAAATTATATATCTAACTTGCGGGACACCAAATATACTATTTTATGCAGAATTACTTGCATAAATATAATTATTAACATTTTCATATATACTAAAAATCCATATTTTTTTTTATTTTTAGATATAAATTCAAATTTAATTGTTTTAACAGAAATTGATATCTTTTCTATATTACGGTTTCGTGAAATTGTAGGTATAATGATACTTAAGTGGTCTCAAATAGTCATTCCAACATATGTCAACTTGCTTTCAAAAAAATATAAAAAACTGTAAATAAAACCAACTTTGAAATTAACAACATTGTTAAGTGAAAACTGATTAATTCGCACATTTTTGTATATACTAAGAAGAAAGTATATTAATCAATATTAATATACTTTCTTCTTAGTATATGTGCGAATTAATTAGTTACTAATTAATTCGCACATTTTTGTATATACTAAGAAGAAAGTATATTAATCAATATTAATATACTTTCTTCTTAGTATATGTGCGAATTAATTAGTTACTAATTAATTCGCACATTTTTGTATATACTAAGAAGAAAGTATATTAATCAATATTAATATACTTTCTTCTTAGTATATGTGCGAATTAATTAGTTACTAATTAATTCGCACATTTTTGTATATACTAAGAAGAAAGTATATTAATCAATATTAATATACTTTCTTCTTAGTATATGTGCGAATTAATTAGTTACTAATTAATTCGCACATTTTGGTATATACTAAGAAGAAAGTATATTAATCAATATTAATATACTTTCTTCTTAGTATATGTGCGAATTAATTAGTTTTCACTTAACAATGTTGTTAATTTCAAAGTTGGTTTTATTTACAGTTTTTTATATTTTTTTGAAAACAATTTGACTTAACACAAATCATGGAAATATGTTGCATACGCAACTATTGGTTTGTGCTATTTATGTAAGCCATCAGATTAAAACCATTGCAATATTTAATGTTTTTTTAGTTTAAATCCAAATTGAAATTTGATATGCAGCATTAACCGTATCCATAAACTTTTGAATAATTAAAACATTCGATACCACCATTAGGTAATTGCTGAGACATAAAAAGTCCTATTATGTTAGTTGTGAAAGTATAGTGAAATTTTTTTATATATTTTTTTTATTTAAATTATTTAAATGTTTACTATTTCTTTAAAATATGATTTTATCACTACGCTTTAGATTCTTTTTTAATCATATATTATTATACATTAAAAATAATTCTTTCATAATTCAGGAAATGTAACATTTACAGAAAAATATCATGTAATAAATTGATATAAATTTTGTGTACATTAGTTAATATCAAAACATCAGCTTTTAAGTATAATTAAAAATTTACCAAAAATGTTGAATAATTATTTAATCCAAAGCAATTAAGTATATCTATTAAACGGCATAAGCCTGATTAATTTGAAACACTAAAAATAAATCTGTATTCAGGAGCATTGTTTCCACAAAAGTATACCAACTGTATATGTAATGATAAGAATATACATATTTTTGATTATATAAATTATAAATAAATATTTTTCTGAAAAAAAATTTTCATCTGGACTTATAAAAAGGTTAATGATGATTTATGCAAGGCACTGGTCATATACGTACATGTATAAACAAATGGCAGTTCAAAAATTTTGTTTATTTTCAATAAATTATATTTTTATTTATGAAAATAAATCTATTTGTTTATATGTATTTCCTAAGTATCTGCTCCCCAAAAAACTTTTGAACCATTGTACGAAAATTAACGAATATAGCCGCACTTATAATATTTAGTATGGTTCTTGGCCAGTACACATGTTTGAAAACAATTTTGCCAACAATTCATAAAACTATATGAAACTTGCCCACTTGTGTGTAAAACTGTTCTTTTCCTGTCTCTCCGATTTTAAATCAATTGTAGCAGAATTTCAGTTGACACTGGACCCGTTAATAATTTAATCAGCCAGTTAAACATAAAAATAAATTTTCAAACCATTTCAAGTTATGAGTCAGCAATGATTCATTAAAAAACCTGATATAATCCGTCATTTAGTGAAAGAAACAATATTATGGGAGTGGTATCGTTGTATTGTATAAACAACGATGAGTTATCGGTTTTTTGAAAAATATACGTTAGGAAAGCAGGAATATACCTGTATTACGTGTTCTGCACACTGAACAGTGTACAATTTACATATATATGTAGGAGGTAAGATCCCGTGAACACTTATAATAGTTCTGCAAAAACTTACAATTTATAATTTTGGGGATTAATTATTTGTAAAAATATTATTTCTAAGTTTTCTCAAAGCACGTTATGTACATTGGAATTAATTACGTATGTGAAACGAAACAGGCGTTGGCTACGATATTAAGAGAACCACCAGAGGAAATATGAGTTTACTACACATATTAAATATAATATGAATACACGTAGAGTTAATTTATAAATACGATCGTGAAAATGACATNGGAGTTTACTACACATATTAAATATAATATGAATACACGTAGAGTTAATTTATAAATACGATCGTGAAAATGACATCGTTAGTTCTTCTTCTCTTTCTGAGAAAAGTGCAGATTCGCCTTCTTCAGTATGAATCTCACAACTATGAATAACAGGACGATGACCAGTGACGTAATGACCAGGAAGAACAGGACTATGTCCAGCAGGAGGTATGTGTACCACGGCATGTCCACCGCTGCAGTGCGTAAGTGCTTCGCTCCTTTGTGACGTAGTACATACTCCGTCCACCAGACTGCGCGCTCCATGGGTGTGGTTATTTGGTCGTTCACTAGCGCCGACAAGCGCTCCATGTTCTCTCGATAGCTGCAATTAGAAAACAGAATTTGATTTTGGTCAGAAGGCTTTGTCTCGAAAAATACCGATGTTACAATTTTCATATTGTGTATACCAGTATAAACGAGGAAATTATCAACCTGAACATGAGCAGAAGTTGACTGTAGTTATATGATAAGTCTACTACTGCAATTCAATGTAGACTCTAATGTTTTTTTAGAGGTGTCAATTTTGTAATAACTTCTAATTATTTATATTCATTTGTCTAAGTTTTGCAGATCTTACCAGTTTCATGATTAACAATGCCACATGTGTACCGGCAATCACGACCTACGGAGTACGGCGCAAAGGTTAAAAACAAGTACTGAATTATTGTGACCAGTGATGTTCGTCAAGAACTGTCAATGTTGACTTAAAAGACATAATGTTTGAAACCATATTCATATACCATACATACGATTACTTATTCACACACATTAGGATATCATTGCATCTTGGGGATATGGGCACAGAGGATCCACCAAAGTGTTCTGTTAACACATAATTGATCTGTGACTGACACCATCTTGTGAGATTGCAAAATGAGCTCTGCAGGTAACTTGTTACTTATTTTGTGAGTTAATGGGTTACATTAATGTTGTTTTCAGCTGCTGATAAGTAACGGTTCCAGTTATAAACAAGATACAGTGCGTGATAATTGTGCTTCAGTACTATACATAGGCGTATTCACATTAAAGGTTTGGCCCGGTGGTCTGTGTGATCTTCGTCATTAACTGGTAGCCGGTATATTGCAATGCTTGGAGACCATAAAAATCCCTTCATGGACCTAATGTACCAATACAACTACTGAGTATTCCTATCTGAAAATGCACAATTTCATCGGCCTCTGTTTTTTTAGAATTTGTTACAGAAGCATTTTGGATATTTCCGACCAATGATGCGGTCACCACGTTCACCCAACAAGAACAAAATCGATTATTTGTGGGTTTTGATGGAGAGATCACTTTGCACACAAGACAGTGTAGTTACGAATATCACGGAGTTCTGGCAAGTTATACACATGCCAGAGAACAACCTATCTCCTGAGGCCTTCTGAGCTCTAGCGGAATCGATTTCTCAGAAAGTTACGGTACTTGATCTGGCTAGAGAATGTTTTGCTCAATACTAGGCGGCTATACTGTGGCTTTTGACTCTTAAGCATATATTTTGCCGATTGAAATCTACCCTGTTACGTTATTACTTAGTCTACAGTATGTTATTCATTACCATGTGCATCAGCAAAAAATAAAGCTGACAATGTAAATTTTTATGATTTACCAAAGTTTTGACAAATTATTTGAAGTGGACATTTACTAATAGTACTAAAATTGATAAACATTTACATGAGTCGATTTAAGAAACTACAATTCCAAATATAAACTTGTAATTATAAAATTCATGAGCCTCTCTAGCAATGTATTAAAGCGGTACAATTAATATAATTCTCCAAGGAGTAACATAACGGAATTACATAAATCAAATTAATTTATTGCCAACCACACAAACCTCTCTTCCTCAATAACTTTCTTGAGTGCTGCTAGTAACGTTGTTTTAGTGATATCGTTCACTTCTAGTCGTATTGTCACTCCTCTAATGCCCACCATCGGGACCTTCATCTGTATTGCTTCCTCAGTGCTCTGCAGCCCTCCTTGCGTGATGAAAACTTTCACTTTCGGGTGACCTAAAACCAGAAATAAATATTTCATGACCGTAAAAAAATATTTGCAAAATATCATAAAAGATGTACTTAGAAAAATTGTTAAAAATCCTGACAATTATTTTTATATGATTAACTTGGAAATAAATGACAATTTCCCTTGTTCACAGAATTAGTAGGTTTTACGAAGTAAATGGTCTGCATCTGATGCGTCTAATTTTTGCCAAAGAGTCACAGCAATTTAAATAAAATTTCATAAGAAATGTGGCTCCTATAGGGCAAGGAAATTCAAGAAGGCACGTTCTACAAAACCCTTTTTTTTTAAACCAAAGATGTGACTGAGTTGCATAAATATGTAGTTATCACAAAGTATGGAGGGTATTGGATATATATATAAATATATATATATATATAAAGTTGTTCAGTTAATATTCTGTAACTTTTCTCACATTTCGATTTATTCCTGTTATTACTCTACCTTCTTTCCTGAATCGCAGTCACCCTATTAGACAAGAAATCCATCTCCGATATACGGACAGAACTTGGAGAGAAATGATGAGAACATCCAAGAAAGATGCCAGAAAGAAGATTACCAGATTTCTTTTAAAAAAAATACAGAAAGGAACACTAGACGTAGGAAGACGTCAAGCAAAATAGGTGACGGAACAGGTTGAAAATGCATTATACGGGAAGGAGAAAATAAAAAAGGTGTTCGCCTCTAAAAACATATATTTGGGCTGTAACAACAGTGTTTTAACATTCGCATCTGCCCTTCCTTAGAAGCTTAGTAATGTGTACTATACAAGTAAGACGGAAATACAGAATAACCGTATAGACATCCCAAAACAATATTAAAGAAAGCAGCGTGATACAATTTGTGGGCACCAATCATACTTAAATCATGCATTTTGAGTAGTAATTTATAAAAAGAGAATGAAAACTTTAAGTTTAACAACTTTTTCATGCCCTTGGTTGTTGACGGAAATTCTTGGAAGTAGCTTCGATTGAACTTACTTTTAAAGCTTGTGTTGTGCAAAAATATTCTTACATTTTAAGATGTAATAAATAGGTTTTATAATTCCCATATTAAATCGGATGGAGTATTCTACAGGAATACTGAATGAAATTCTTTTTCGGTCATTAACTTCGAGACAGCTAACCATAGACGTATACCTACAAATTCTTAGTCAAGACGGGAGATGAACTGGAACATTCACAGCTTCTTTGCCAAGTGAAAAAGCATCTGAAGAGTACATTCTCTTTTCTTTTAAAATACTGCCTTGTTTAGTAAGTCCAGGTACTCCAACCTTAAAGTAATGATCAGTCCTTATCCTACAGAGCCATTGGTAATACTGAGAGGGGGAAGGTGTGCTCACGCAGTATGTCCTGCTGCGGCATCCACTTGGCGACCTTGACGTTAGCGGGCTGGCCTGGCAGGTTGTCAGACTCCCACTTCCACAGCACGTGGTAGTCACGCAGTTCGGAGAATGTCTCCAGGAAGATGCTGCTCTTCTCTGCAGTCAGCTGGTCGCTCCTCACGTTGCTGCCGAGGCTGAAGTATATGGCGCCCTTCGGAGCACTGTCCAGGAACTCCTGGATCTCCTGCAGACACAAGAGTGCAACTGTAACAGCCGCACTTATCTCCTGCAGTTGTAGGTTCTGGTGGCGAGAGCAAATACGACGTTGTCCTGGTGCTGTAGTCAAAAAGTTACTCATTTTCTCACCGGAATTTTTTTCAAGATCTAGAACCCTGTCTGTAATTAACGGCTGTCAGTTGGTGGGAGTGACCTTAACTTTCTGGCAAATATGAAAGTATCTCCCCCTTCAGCTGAATGTGCCTGGTTGGTAGGTTCGTGCTGAAGGTGGTGCCTAGACACTCGTTTGATTGTTGGTCCAGTGGATCTACATCGGATTAGGAGAGAGGAGGTTAGATATTTGGCTAAGGCGGCGCTGGGAAAAACCGGGAAACCAACATTGTAATGGGTGTAAGGTGTGGTGTGTAGTGTATGGGCCGGGTAAACGCGGCTCATATCTTTTACATTCTGCACTAAGTCACATATTAAGACCTGGTCAAGATACCGGTGACTCAATGGAAGCTCATTTTACGCCCGCATTTCTGATTTCCAAGTCAATCGAGTGCCCCGTATCTAGTACTAACTTGTCCCTTAGCTGCTTCGCCTGTAGTTCATAGCCGGTGGAAAGTCCTGAACTTAGAAGAACCAAACGGTCGTCATATGTGCACCAATTGGTTTCACTGAGGCCAAAATGAAACCTGAGTTTGCTATATTTGGCGGGGACATAGTTGTCCAACCGATCATTGAAGGAAGGGTGTCCAACATCAGGCTTGTAAAGAGAACATTTACGTGAGAGCCGCTGAGCATGAACGCGTCAGGACAATTGTCAGTCCTAGTATCTGAGACCAAATAGATAAACAGTTGTGTAAACTGATAGTTATCCACATGCCTCTGTCAGGTCAAGAAACACGCACCTTCGCACGGTGTCACTGTATGACCTCTCTGATTGAATTCAACAAACGTGGGAAACTCACATGCGGTCCACATGCCAGGTTTACCGAAGCCTCGCAGACTGTTCTTGAGTCACGGACATTCGTTACAGTTTCGGCCTCATAACGGGCAGTTCAGACTGATACGGCACAAACAGGAATTATGCAGTGAAGATATTTACACTTTATGATAAGTATGGTTGAGATTAACCGATATTTTCATGTATCTGTGACAACTGTTACTGTGTCACAAAAATATCTTGACCTATATCTTCAACTTTGTCACAGTAACAAAAAAAAATATATATATTAAAAAATGTCTCAAATGTCATAATGGGAGTGATTGCATTCCCAGTGTTAATTTGAAAATTTATCTATGTATGTCAATATTACAGTAAAGGTCCCGTTTGTGAAGTTTTGTCATTTCATGTGTTACTTTTTCCTCATTGAAAAATTTTACGTTAGTAGAGATGGGGAGTATTTCCAATAGTAGTTATACCGATTATCAGTAAAAAATATTGTAAAGGAACAGGTTTATTCGGTTCCTAGTTTCGGGGAATTTCTTTTACCATTCACCCTGCCATTTACTGATGCTTGCACAGCCAGGCAGGAACAATCATATGTGGGAGTCCCTTGTTACTTGACACTCGTGCGATATCATTTCTTGCCTGATTCTACCGTCTTATATTAGTATCCAACTCTGTATCCCGATCATATTTATGGGCAAGAATATTACATGTACAATTTTGAACTTTATTTTTAAACTAATTTACCATTCACATAACTAAAGTATCTATTTTGCATGTCATTTTTTCCCCTGATATAAGGTAACGATACAATTTGTGGAAAAATCTCTGTGTTTGTCTAGAATATACTTAAACATTTTACAGTTGCATGCGTGTAAGAAAATAAAAATAAATACCTTGTGTGTTTTCTTGTAATAAAATACAAGCTTATAGCATAAAATACGTGCGAAGTTTGTCGGCCGTAGGAGTGATGATTGCATGAAATTCCCACATACCGCTTACTTCCTTAACGAGCGTCGCGTCTAGCAAAGAGGACAATGACGCTACGCAAGTCGGTGTCCCTTCTATTTTTTGTGGCGTGAGAAAATTGTCTTTAACAAGCAACTGAGTTCAGAAAGGCGAGAATATTTAACCTAAAACACAGGTAAGTCAACTCTGTGGCAATAGCGACGTATTAAAAGAATATCCTTCACCATACAAAACGACAAAACACATTTACCCTTTTTCTTAGCATAGCAGAACACAAGACACTATTGCATACCGTTTTTATGAAAAAATTATGAGACAAACCATGCAAATTACAAAATGAAGACATTATAACTATCTCAACGATTACGTGAAACCTTATACAGTTGGTAAATGTGAGGAAATAGTGGTTTTACTAACTGAAAATATTGACTAGAAATAGGCATTTATAAGTAATCTGAAAAATAATTGGTTCAGTACGTTGCTTCAAATTAATATAAACCATAAAAAATTGGTGTTAAAAATAAAATATGATCAGTTTGCAAATCTGGAACAGCCTAAATTACCTCTTTAAGCATTAGCTTTCAAAAAAATTTATTATCATGACTTAATCATGAACTGGATCGTTATATATATCATCAATAACAAATCATCCAAATTTTTTATAGCAATAACTCAGCTTTGAACATAAGAATCTCTCTGCTAGCCTCTGGCCTTGTCTGTGGAAACTTAAAAGCCCTCATAAAATGTAGTATTAATTTTTAACGTATTCAAAAATTACTCTCAAGAAGTTAAAATATAATTTAGATTTTTTAAAACAAATTCAAATGACTAAGAGTCTGTAGCTCTGAAAACGTAAGAAGAATTTGCACACATTACCCAGCCTCTGTAGGTATTACTTATCATATAGGTGGAGATGGCAGCTTAAGTTGTTGGAAAACACTTCATAACTAATTACAACGCTGCTCGGGCCTCTTCATTCATGCCCGCATATTAAAAATAACTTGGTGCCTCTAACGATGGGTGGTAAGATAAGAAATTATATGCAAATCTTGCACAGAAAATCTTACGTAGTCACCTGGGTTCACATGATAAAACTAATTAAAAGAGAAATTCCAAAAAATAAACCACTTTCTTCTACGCCATATTATAATAAATCATGTAATTAATTCCGTTCTCCGTGGCCAAAACCCGGTAAAAATACAAATAGAAAAAAAAATACAATTAAAATTAACACTGCCACAGATATCAGAGCTCAGTTCTCACGTAACAATAAAAATAAATAGAACTGTCAAAACGTAAAAAGTAAACAAACCTTAAATAATGTAAATATATATATATATATATAGAGGTGGTGTCCTGATTTTACAAAACTAACTATACCTGAACTATGGGATTANTAACAATAAAAATAAATAGAACTGTCAAAACGTAAAAAGTAAACAAACCTTAAATAATGTAAATATATATATATATAGAGGTGGTGTCCTGATTTTACAAAACTAACTATACCTGAACTATGGGATTATAAAATAAATAAATATATCTCCAAAATAAATAAACATACAACTGGAATGAAACTAAAATTTAAACCAATCTTTAAATGCGGAAATTGTTTCAGTTTGAATTTAATTTCTCAATTTTTTAGTATGCCGTAGATTTTATTATATTTATACCTCCCACTCCTCTTTCCCTGTATATAAAAACTTCGAATACTATCATTATTTTGTAAATAGTTTCAGTCTAAAAGGAAAACATCTTAAATAAAACGACATTTGAAAAAAATTACTGGAAATAATTGCACTAGGGACTCGTGAGCTAGGGATGAGGAATATTTCATAGAACCGTTCCAAAGAACGGTTCCGGAGAAAGTATCTTCAACTAGAGTTCCGATCAAGTAAATAAACGGTTCCGTCGGATCGCCATACCATTGCACCACTTCCGTACAGAAAATAAACATAATTTGTTTATATTTTTTGAAATAAAACTCTAATCAGTGAAAAAATTTAAAACCAGGTTTAAAATTTGTAAACCACGGTAATTATTTAAGTAGACTGGGTTTCACGATTCCGGCGATTGGATGGACCTGCTCGCAGCCTCAGTACTGATCAGTCTCGTAGCTTGCGACGCTAGCGCCAGCCGCGGGAGACATTTTCTTTGCTTTCTACATGACGCGGTAGTATTCTCTTTGCTCGGCTCAGGTCCCCTCCTCTTAGCAACCCCGTCCAACATCCCTAGTTATCTCCTCCACTCGTGCGTCTTAATTATTATACAGTTGTGATAGTTTATTTAAGCTGTTGCGCAGCTGGCGCTCTTGCTATTCTAGCCCCTACGTTGCCTGAACATCTCGCCGGCAAGAGGTCTTCAAATGGTTTAAACTGCCGCACTTGTCCTCTAGGACGATGAGGCGTCGATGTGGCTCGTTTTAATTTAGTTTTCTTGCCCTAGCCACCGAGTATTAGAGCGTAATTAACGGTTAGTCGTGGTGATTGTTTGTGTGTATGTTGGGCTCTTTTAAAATGTGTTAGAGTTTTGTGTGGCATTGTTGTTTTCGTCTGGGGTGAGCAGTAATGATGGTTTTTTCAAAATTGTGGTTTCGGTTGTCCGTCAAAATTCTGATTTGGTTAAACAAACAGTCATGTTACTGTGTCTCCTTGTTATAACGGGTTGTGTATTGAATTCTCCGCCACCCATGAATGAACCATGCTTAATTAATATTGGAGTCCACGACTCTTGCGTCGGGCTGTTTCAAGTACGTTTTCATATTTGTTTTGTCTGCAACAGTTTCATTCGGTTGGAGCTTTGATGGGTCTTCTGACTGACTATGCCTAAATTATACCCTTATTAATAGCAATTTTAATATGTTCCTTTTTAAGAAACGGAAGCTTTACTGGGCTTAAACACTATTCATATTTTTCTTATAATTGTTTTAAAAGTCATTTGAAGATTGGTATATAGTTATTTTTTCCACATATAAAGTCTGAAACATTTTATTTTTCATAATATAACTCATCAAGTTTTGTAATTAATTTATCACATTTTTATTAACGAGAAAGAATTTTTATTGTAATACATTTGCATAATTTTAGGATCCCTCAAGGGTGCCTTGCACAGTTTCTGATGTTGCTATTACTGAAAATATAGAGCTTGAAATCATCCACGTCAACATTGTTTGTGCTACGGCACAAGCTGTTGCAGACTCGCGAACTCTTCCGGCGAATGAACTTAATCACCTGCAGTATCGCAACTGTTGTGAACTGTTGATAACACTTCATATATAATACCAAACTCACAGTGGTAAAGGAATGTGAATTATTTTTCAATAAATAGTTTTATCTGCAGATGAACATCACAACAAAAGTATTTCGTAAGTTTAGATGTTTCGCTCAGACTTACCAGTAATGATAAAACATGCTCAAAAGTGTTAATTTTTTTTATTATAAACCTTTTTCTTGCAGTGTTTCTGTTAACATTATTCTGCTGTCCGTTGTAAGTTGAGTAACCGGAATTATGTTATGGCCTTAAAAATTTAACACAAAATATTGTCAGTTTAAGCAAATATGATAAATGATTGCTAATCCTCAGTATTCTTGATAATTTAAATTGTGACAAAATTACGAAAGTATCAATGACATTTATTTCATGATACATTTTCGTACATCCAATGAAATAGTAGTTGCGGTTGCATCACATCAGTAATACATTAATTTAACGGTGAAGTGTTAGTGTAATATGTATATCTCCCTCTCTAATTACTAAAACAACGATTGCGTACAGAACGCATCTGAAGTCGTGTATGTTATGAACCATTCCGAAATGAACGGTTATAAAGAACAGTTTTTTTATGAAGAAGAACGTTCCTGTACGGTTAATGAAAATCGGGACGGTCACCATCTCTAGTATGAGCTACATAGAGGAAGCAAAAAATATCACCTCAGTATACATTTAATAACAGGTACCCGAGAAAAATTAATGTAGAAGAAGAATGAACGAGGCCAACAACACGTCCATAACAACATGTATTAAATAAAAGGTATCGGTAACAGTTGTTGGTGGAGAACAGTAATGGGTAGTGGTGGANCGTCCATAACAACATGTATTAAATAAAAGGTATCGGTAACAGTTGTTGGTGGAGAACAGTAATGGGTAGTGGTGGAGGACAGTAACATTTTACGGGAGTTACTGAGAAATACTGGTTTATCTAATCTCTGCACGTTAGTCTACACATTTTTTATTCTACCGATTACAGTGTGTGAGAGAGAGAGAGATAGACTGTCAGACCGGTAACCTGGCGACTTTTACAACTGAGTCATTTCAATATTCTGCGTGCCAAAAACAACGTAAAAGTATGTGGGTATTTAAAAATAATGTGTTGNCGTCCATAACAACATGTATTAAATAAAAGGTATCGGTAACAGTTGTTGGTGGAGAACAGTAATGGGTAGTGGTGGATGACAGTAACATTTTACGGGAGTTACTGAGAAATACTGGTTTATCTAATCTCTGCACGTTAGTCTACACATTTTTTATTCTACCGATTACAGTGTGTGAGAGAGAGAGAGATAGACTGTCAGACCGGTAACCTGGCGACTTTGACAACTGAGTCATTTCAATATTCTGCGTGCCAAAAACAACGTAAAAGTATGTGGGTATTTAAAAATAATGTGTTGCAATTATTAACATCCAATGATTTGTAGGCTATCTTTAAAAATATAATATTCCGAATGAAACATATGAAAAGTAAAAGTAAAGCAATTCATGAGAAGAGATTAGTTACCTTTTTAATTATTTAATAGATTGTTTAAAAACACTCAGCCGACATCTCTTGCTAAACATTCACGCGGCGATATGTCACATGCAGCTGGAATAAACTGCGACAAAAGAATCTGCTTTGCTTGTCACAATTCGTTTTACAAGCTGTGAACATGTCACTATGCGATATCTCAGTTACAGATATTTCAATGACTTCGTCACAGATAAATCTGTGACACCGAAATATATGTGACAAAGTAGCAGGCTGCGATTTATCGGCCATCTCTAATGGTATTGGATTTGATAGGCTGGTTGATGTTGCTTTTTCCGGACCATTTAGGTTCGGAGGTATCAGCATTTGACCGGCCTTTGGGAATAAAAAGACGTAGCTCGGCACTGCCTCAATATAAATAATACTCTTTCGAGAGAGCACACTTTCACACAACCTGGCGAGAGCCCTGCTTCGCACGCCCTCTCTCTCTCTCTCGCTATACACACACACATCCTAACTATCTATCTCTATATATTAATGCGAAAGTGTGTTTGGTTGTTTGTTTGTCCTTCTTTCACGTCGCAACGGAGCAACGGATCGACCTGATTTTTAGCACAGAGATAGTTGGAGTACCGGGAAGTGACATAAGCTACTTTTAATCCTAAAAAAAATAAATTTTATTTCCTATAAGAATTCTTTATGGAAAATGAAAAAGTACACAAACGGAATAACAATGCAACGTCAACAATGTAACGTCGCAACCGAGCAACAAATCGACGTAATTTCTTCCACAGAAAAAGTCGGAGGGCTGAAAGGTGATATTGACTACTTATTATCGCGAGAAAATATCCCAATATATTTACAAACAATGATAGTGGACCAAGTCGGAAAAAAGTTTGCCGCCAACGCGCTCTCTTGCAATGCGCTGTCTAAACCGTCAAAGATGGAACAATATAACGCAGTAAATAATTGTGTTAAATTAAAAGACTTAAAAACAATTCTGCGGAAGCATGTATCTATTTATAACAGAGAAATAATAAGTGTTTTTACCTGAAATAAAACTTTTCCCTCCTTCATTACCAAATTTACTGGGCGCATATGTCTATTTGCCTGGAACGATTTCGGGAAACCATGGAAAGCCAAAATGAGAATGACCGGATTGGGATTCGAACCCCGGTCCTCCCGAACGCGAATATATTGGCTTGCCCCTGCGCTACTTCGCTCATGCCGTACCATGAAAGATCGGCTGCTGCGCTTCTGTACTGCAGTAAAAGTGGACGTAGACTGCCTTTTATCCCGAAAAAATATCCCATTCCCTGAAAAATTATTTTTGGTAAAATCAGTTTTCGGAGTACAATGCTGCGTCAATGCTTGATGTATCGATATATCGATACTTATATATATGGTGATACTTATCGGTATATCGATAAGTATCGATATGTTAAATTATTTATTTATTGATATGTAACTGAAAAATATACCGGTCCGTGCCATATATAGCCTAACTAATATATAAATGCGAAATTGTATTTGTTTGTTCGTTTGATCTACTTCCGCGTCGCAACGGAGCAACGGATCGACATCAATTTTTGCACATAGAGAGGTGGAAGGCTGGAAAGTGAAATAGGCTACTTTTTACAGCGAGAAAATTTATCATTGCCTTGGAAAAATATTTATTGGAAAATGAAAAAGTACACAAACACAATAACAACGCAACGTCGCAACCTAGCAACAGATCGACGTAATTTCTTGCACATAAATAGTTGGACGGCTGAAATTTGACACTGGCTACTATTTTCCGCGAGAAAATTTCTCAATAAATTACCTTTGCAAGTCGGTTTACCGTACGCGGATGTGGAGAGCAATGGCGGCCACGGGTGGAAGCGGTGGGGAACGTTATTAAAAAATACCTTAACTATAATTCCGTAGTCCATGCGAGTGGAGCCGCGGGCACAGCTAGTAATATTATACGTAAATGCGAAAGTGTGTTTCTTTGTTTGTTAGTTTGTTTGTCCTTCTTGCAGGTCGCAACGGAGCAACGGATATATTTAATTTTTTGTACAGAGATAGTAAGAGGTCCGGGAAGTGACATATGCTACTTTTTATCCCGAGAAAATATCTCATTACCTCGGGGAAATTCTTATTCCAAAATGAAAAAATACACAAACGGAAAAACAATGCAATGTCCAACCGGGCAACCGATCGACGTTCGCAAAACGTTTGCCGCCAGCGCGCTCTCGCGCAATACGCTGTCTAAACTGTTAAAGATGAAACAATAGCATGCAGTAAAAATTGTTTAGAATAAGAAGACCTTTAAAAAAACATACCGCGTTAGCATATATATATTTATAACAGTGAAATACAATAAGTGTTTTTACCATTTAATTCACAGAGACGTTGCGTTTTATAATATGTATAGAGTATAGAAGATTAACACTTAGTAAAATTAAACTTTAATTAAAAAAATTTAAACAATAATTCTGTGGTCTTTGCGAGCGGAGCCGTGGGCACAGCTAATACACACACACACACACACATATATTATATATATATATATATATATATATGTGTGTGTGTGTGTATGTGTGTGTTTGGGTGTGTGGGTAATTGAGACAATTACTCTCTCTGACATCATGCAGACAGCTGACGCCAATATAAGCCAAGTCATGCCAATATAAATGATGCCATATCTATGGGAAGTACTCACATGCTCAAAATTATTTATAATCACAAATAATTATAGGACAGCCAGGATTAATGGGAAGGGCATAAATCACTGTTTTATATATATATATATATATTTCCGTCCTGTTATAGAAATTGTATATACGCACTACGCAAAAGCAAAAGCAAAAAAAAAAAAACAGCATCTTAAAATCTGTCCACTTCCTCAGAAATTCTGAAAAATGCGGTCAAATGATCTCGGAACTAACATGTTAACCCGGAAAAAGTTTGTACCACCACCTCCATCAAACCAGTCTCATGAAACCTTGATATGGGGGAAAACAAAGAATCTGTGTTTTTTAAGGTTAAGGTTAACAACCAGGGTTTTTATAAAAAGAAGTATTGTACCTTAGATGTGGAGTGGTCTCTGTATTTGATATATTATATATTTATGCGTTTATACGAAATAATTTTTATTACCCCTCGTACAATGTCGCGATAACAATGCACATATTTTTATCACACAACTTCAGATCCATCAATTTTTATATCTATAAATACATTTATGAAACAGTTATCTTTAATAATTTTAATTTTCTAGCTAACAAGTTGCAAAATATCGCTAGAGAAAAACTTCATCGTGTGCTACCTGTCCAGATACCTGTGTGGTTACCATTTGGTAACAGTGTTTACAAATATATATTAGTTGCCACCGATTTTTTCGCGTTTTGGTTGCATCTGAGTGCAAACTAAATGTTTATAACCATTTGTGATCAGATACACAAACATTAATGCTACAAATTATATTTTGCCAGCAATATTACATAATTTTCCTTATCTCTGTAGAAATAAAACATGAGAATTTTACTCAGGCCTTCAATACAGCCAATTAAATGTATATATATATTTTTTCGACGAACTCCCGCATTTTAGAAAGCCAGGGGGAAACAGAAATGCCAAAATGAAATAACATACAACTAAAAAAACAATAAAAATATGTTTGTCGCCAAGTAAACAACCCATTTACAAGTTATGTGCACTAAACTTATAATTGCTGCCTCACCCTCTACCCGCCAACACGAAACGAAAATGCTAATATTCCCAACACACCCCCCTCTCCCGTATAACAAACACTTCGTCGATCGTTAAACTTGGTAACTCAAGACACCGAAGCATCCGGAAGGATAATGAAAAAAAATAAATCCAACTAAGGTTAATGTTAATTCCTTAAACAACTAAAAGTCACAACCCCACAGGCGTAGAACGCAACTTCGAGAGGGACCCACACCACGCACTCCTCGCCAGTTCCCGTTATTGCCGATCCGCCTGACGTCGGAAGAGTTGAGAGATTTGCGAGGCTCTTAACAACGGGCTCTTGAGATCCGAGGAGGGTGAAATGAGGTGTGAATGGAGCAACGTGGGGAAGCAGGAAATCCCCCGAGAAAGCCCGGCAACCGGGCGGCATCGTCCCACACGATTCCCACATGCGCAAATCTGGAGGCGGCCTCCGCCGGGAATCGAACCAGGTTCTCCTAAGTGGGAGGTGAATATTCTAACCCCTACACCACCGTGGCCTCCACGTGTTTCGAGGCCTCAAACGTGCGAAATAGCTGCAGTCGGGCGGAACACTTAAACAAATACTGCGATAGTTGGTGAATAGCTGGCAGGTTTTCATGCGCGCATGCGCAGTTATCACGTACTCGACTGTTCACTGAGGCTTATCGTACCCGCGCCTTGTGCTCTGTATGTGGAAAGTCATCCTGACCTTGTCCTGACGCCACGCGGCACGGACGGGCGAACATTCTTTCGGTGCGTGGAGGGGAGACTGGCACTGTCGTCGCCGCGAGATCCGTCAAGTCATCGCACAGAAAGTGACAACTCACATCTATTCAAACGAATTATCACCTCCGAGAATCATTAGTCATCGCTATAGCTAGTCATTACTCTCGCACTGTAAAAATTATTCAGTGCGGAAGGTTCAACATTTTTGTGTGGTGTAGGTATTATAATTTAAGATTTTTACATGTAATAAGCAAGGTCCGGAAATTATAATACTTGTTTTATTTTTTTTAGATTATAATTTTGGTAGAAATATTTCTTATTTAATAATAAAATTTTTCTCGTAAACTATACGTTTAATTTTCTAGAATATTTACGACATGGAACCACATTAGCTGTTGCTGTTGCTTACCTGAAAATACGAAATTAACAGCGATTCGTAAAAGTTGACGCAAATGGAAAACATACAAATTATGCAGAATGAGTCCTTCATTTGTACAATATTTACAAGCAATATTTTTCAGTCTGTGATGAAGTATCCCTTTTTATAAGTTCTCATTGTCAATAAAAAAAACCACCTGCTCTTAAAATGTTAAAAAAATTAACATAAACTCTTTTTCAATTATTTGTTAACATGTTTAGATATTTAGTTAAAAAGAGGATAAATTTACCGGCAATTTGCTAAAGAGCCAAATTAAAAAGTTGCCAGTTTGTCGCATAATACACATACATTTAAACGATTCTAAATATATAAAATTTATAAATNCCAAATTAAAAAGTTGCCAGTTTGTCGCATAATACACATACATTTAAACGATTCTAAATATATAAAATTTATAAATTATTTTATACAGTTATAATTTTAATATATATAAATTCAAATAAAACGTATTTATTTTTTGTGGCGAGGTAAATGTACTATCAACTTCTCTTACACATAACCTTTTTATATAATAAAACACAACCCTAATATTAAAATTCATGTCAAAAATAAAATAAGAAAGTAGTTTATATAAAATATATAAAAAAATATACGTAAAATAAAAATAAGCTGAATATTGCACATACAAGATTTCTTTTTGGATGTACCTTGTGGTACGAATATGAATATGCATTCACATTTTCGCATACAAAAAAAAATACACATATTACCTATATTTACAAACATATAATTTTACTATTTACTAAAAATTATCTACAAAATAACACCGAATAGAAAACATTCTAAAACTACAATTTTGTTTACAGATTTGTGAAGGAAACAAAATAACAGCAAGTAAACATTTAAACACTGGGAAAAAGACAAAAAATATTTAGTTAAATACATGTAATGTTTGCTACTTCTAAAAGTATGAGTTACCTAAAAAAATACATAAATTAATAAAGTAATGCAACGTTTACTCGCACACGTTCATTAACACACAAACCTTACTTAAGAGTACATTAAATTAATAAAACAATAACATTATCATCAGAAATATTACTACAGCTGCATTAAAAATAAATCAAATAAGATACAGGTATTATAAAAGATGAACCTCCACAGTAAATATAGTTTATATCACTCCCATATTTCACATTCCTTTAAATATTTATGGTGTGACCAAGCNAGTAAATATAGTTTATATCACTCCCATATTTCACATTCCTTTAAATATTTATGGTGTGACCAAGCTGTTCCGGCATTTTTTTTTTTGATTTAGTGATTGTAATTCTATCTCTTGCTTCCTGAGGTAAGCAATTCCAGAGATTGGTTGCGGTGGCGATGAAAGATGAAGCGAAAAATTACTTGTGTTTNCCAAATTAAAAAGTTGCCAGTTTGTCGCATAATACACATACATTTAAACGATTCTAAATATATAAAATTTATAAATAATTTTATACAGTTATAATTTTAATATATATAAATTCAAATAAAACGTATTTATTTTTTGTGGCGAGGTAAATGTACTATCAACTTCTCTTACACATAACCTTTTTATATAATAAAACACAACCCTAATTTTTTGAAAGAAAAATAAATAAATAATGATATTAAAATTCATGTCAAAAATAAAATAAGAAAGTAGTTTATATCAAATATATAAAAAAATATACGTAAAATAAAAATAAGCAGAATATTGCACATACAAGATATCTTTTTGGATGTACCTTGTGGTACGAATATGCATATGCATTCACATTTTCGCATACAAAAAAAAATACACATATTACCTATATTTACAAACATATAATTTTACTATTTACTAAAAATTATCTACAAAATAACACCGAATAGAAAACATTCTAAAACTACAATTTTGTTTACAGATTTGTGAAGGAAACAAAATAACAGCAAGTAAACATTTAAACACTGGGAAAAAGACAAAAAATATTTAGTTAAATACATGTAATGTTTGCTACTTCTAAAAGTATGAGTTACCTAAAAAAATACATAAATTAATAAAGTAATGCAACGTTTACTCGCACACGTTCATTAACACACAAACCTTACTTAAGAGTACATTTAATTAATAAAACAATAACATTATCATCAGAAATATTACTACAGCTGCATTAAAAAGAAATCAAATAAGATACAGGTATTATAAAAGACGAACCTCCACAGTAAATATAGTTTATATCACTCCCATATTTCACATTCCTTTAAATATTTATGGTGTGACCAAGCTGTTCCGGCATATTTTTTTTTAATTAGTGATTGTAATTCTATCTCGTGCTTCCTGAGGTAAGCAATTCCAGAGATTGGTTGCGGTGGCGATGAAAGATGAAGCGAAAAATTACTTGTGTTTTGGTACTAGAAGCTTTTTTAAGTTAAGGTGTTTGGATATTGAACCATGGTTTTTTTTTAAAGTCGACGACTGCGTATTATTCTTTTCGTGTATATTAAATAGGACATATTAAAAAGTTATCAAATTAANTTTAAGTTAAGGTGTTTGGATATTGAACCATGGTTTTTTTTTAAAGTCGACGACTGCGTATTATTCTTTTCGTGTATATTAAATAAGACATATTAAAAAGTTATCAAATTATTAATAATTTTTTTATTATGTAAGTAACATAAGATAAACTTTTAATCTTGGTTCATGTAAACTTGTGTAAGAATTATATATTTAAATGAACAAACGAAGTTTAAAAATATTTTGGATATTGAGAAATTATTTACGTGTTTAATACCTTCCCCTAAAATAAGATATTTTCTAGTCAAAATTTTTGAATGGGCTGAGTCCGTGTGTCTGTGCGTGCGTTTGTTTGCTACGGCCCTTTTATTTCCTCTTTTATGTAACTGCAGCAGAAGTACTTTACTTTTAATATTAATATTAATGCTTAACAAATGCTTTAATTTCACAATTACATTCCGTACCATATGTTTTAAACTGAGAAAATTATATTTCCATCAATATATATATTTTTATTACTTGAAGACAACATGACTTGAACATATAGCTTACAAACATTAGAAGAGACGTCTGGTTTGAACAAATACTGTATTTGGTTTTACTCACAATATAGATAATAGAATTTACTGTGTTAATTTATTTAAAAACATTTTACTACACAATACTGTAAACTTTTTACGCACAATGCACGAGACTTAAGCTACCGAAAATTAAAAATATCCATGCACGTGGAGTTTGAAATAGTCGTAAGTTGGCATGCTGTGACGTAGCTGAAGCTGATTTTGTTGGCNAAATATCCATGCACGTGGAGTTTGAAATAGTCGTAAGTTGGCATGCTGTGACGTAGCTGAAGCTGATTTTGTTGGCTATCGCAATGAAAGATCTTGTAAGTCATGCTTGTAATTCGCTCACCTTTTAAGGTAATGAAACATTACGGATAACGTTTAGGCCTACCGTAAACGTACTCTAAAAATAAATATTATTACGTAATACTGAGAGGTAGGATTTCAATGTTTTGGCTGTCACTGGCTGTGACGAAACAAAAGTCGTCATTTCCCCAGGCGAGAAGACATACTGGTCAATTATTTTAACGCTTTATGCCACTAGTATGTATGCTAAAAATCTCTTCGTAATTACTACTGTAGGTATTTTCCATATTTTCCACGACCTATTAGCAAAACCCTTCTAAGCGNTAAAAATCTCTTCGTAATTACTACTGTAGGTATTTTCCATATTTTCCACGACCTATTAGCAAAACCCTTCTAAGCGCTGGTGTTTAGGAACGATATAATAAGAACTTTGTAACAATGCGCAAAATCGTCTAGCATTAACAACTGGCCATCCTATTAAACCAATTCCTTCACAGAACAGCCACGCTCCACGTTTTCTTCAATATTTTCTTTTATCCAAAAATATGTTTTAAGAAATCGCATCTCACGGAGGATATGCGTAATAATAAATTTGTTGATAGCTTTAAATTTAAAAGGTTGCGCGGCTTGTATTTTCTAATGATTGTTTGAGTTGAAATAGTATACCGATAAATATTAATGTTAAAAACACATTTTATTTTTGTCATATTATTACTGTGGTAGATGTTAGTTAAGAATTAAAATTGTTAGTTAAGAATTAAAATACCACATTGAACGATGGGAGTAATTTACTGTTATACAATATAAACACGAACAGAACATTAATTATTTAAACTAGGCCATTAAAACGGTTTGAGTTATGATAATTGTATCAGGCCAATGCAAATTTTCTTTGGCGTTGCAGTCATATGTTGAACTAAATCAGTCAAAGTGTGGTCAGTTATTCTAGTGTTTTGATGTGTCGTCATGTGCTTAGGGTACTAATAAAAAACCTATGTAGGAATGCAATAACAGGCGATGGACAAAATAATATGAACACCATGCAATATAGTACATTTTGTTGCATGTTGGCAACACTGCTTCTATGTAAATAATGTGACGCGTATGTATTGCACAGTTAACGATCTAATTCTTGTAGGTTATATTTCAGTGGATTATACGCTTTGTTCTACGACGGTTAAAACAAGTGACCGGAGAAATGTGCGATATGTCAAACTTCGCAAGAGGGCAAATCGTTGGTGCTCGGTTAGCGGGAGCGTCTGTGACGAAAACAGCTGGATTAGTTAACGTTTCACGAGCGACAGTATCCACGGTACTGACAGCACACACAAAATATGGTAAAACATCACCTACGAAGAGGAATAGTGGGCGAAACCCAAAGTTAACTGAGAAAGACCGACGAACATAAAAAAAATTGTGGGCAAACAAAATAAAACAACCGTGGAAAAAGTGACAGCAAAACTCAACACTCACTTGAGTAATACTGTTTCGACCAAAACAGTACGGCGGGAGCTCCACAAAGCTAACATTCATGGAAGGGCTGNACTCACTTGAGTAATACTGTTTCGACCAAAACAGTACGGCGGGAGCTCCACAAAGCTAACATTCATGGAAGGGCTGGAATTGCGAAAGTCTTTATAACGGAAGCCAACGCTAAGCTGCGAAAGAAGTGGTGTCACGATCATAAAACCTGAACACTTGATGATTGNCTTTATAACGGAAGCCAACGCTAAGCTGCGAAAGAAGTGGTGTCACGATCATAAAACCTGAACACTTGATGATTGGGAGAATGTGGTAAGGTCCAATGAATCATCGTTTACATTGTTTCCTACAAACGGCCGGGTTTATGTATGGAGAACCCTAAAAGAACCCTACTATCCGGACTGTCTACTTCCTACAGTCAAGCATGGGGGAATGTTATGTTATGGTTTGGGCAGCTATATCGTGGTATTCAGCTGGTCCTTTCATTCACATCACTGGCCGGATTACNGAAGAATGTGGTATGGTCCGATGAATCATCGTTTACATTGTTTCCTACAAACGGCCGGGTTTATGTATGGAGAACCGAAAAGAACCCTACTATACGGACTGCCTACTTCCTACAGTCAATCATGGGGGATGTTATGTTATGGTTTGGGCAGCTATATCGTGGTATTCAGCTGGTCCTTTCATTCACATCACTGGCCGGATTACTGCGAATGAATATCTTGACATCTTCAATGATGAAGTTTTTACTATGACTAGCATATTGCTGCCAAACACTGCCATATTCTAAGATGATAAAGCGTCCATACACACAGCCAAAAAGGTTCAGTCTTAGTTTCAGGAGCATCAGAATATCATCAAACATCTTCCCTGGCCAGACCTCAACATAATTGAACCGTTATGGGGAGTTTTAGAGCAGAGAGTGAAGAGCAGATTTCCATCTCCAACATCATTGAAGCAATTTGCGGATGCTTGGTAAAAGAATGGGAGAACTTTCTGTTGGAAACTATTCAGGTATTCTAGGAATCCATTCCGCAAAGAATTGAAGCTGTTATAAAGTCAAATGTTGGCCCAACACCTTATTAATAAATAAAATTGTGTATATGTAAGGGGTTCAAATTATTTTGTCCATCCTCTGTATCTGGTGGGTACGGAACCACATTATATCTATCCGGTAATTGGTTGAATGGAATAAATCTTGTGATTTATTGTTTATTGGAGAGAAACTACCAGGATATGATTCAGGAATTCGGTAAAATTTCTAATGTTTGTGGGTGTTTTGTACATTTATGTTTAATGAATCGGGGCGATATTTCACGAAGGAATAGGTTTAAAAAAATACGATCTTTTATCAGAGGAAGGGAACAAGTGGAATATATAAATTTTTTTGCACGCGCCCAATGATATTGCAGGTGGTAAACTAATTTATCTCCCTGGAATTTGGCTTGGGGCTGTGCGAAATGTTATTAAAATTCCTGATAATAATGAAAATGATAAGACAAACTTTTGCAAAATTATCCCCAATTTTTTTTAGTTAATATCGAAGAGCAAACAATACTTCAAGATATCGAAAGAAACATACTGAAGAATTTTGTCATTGACGTCAGCCGACAACACTATAATTACGTCTGCCGCATTGTCTTATGCGACTTTCTGCATTGTAAAAAAATTTTCAAACAGGTTAACACAAATCAAGCTATTATAATATTAAAACGCAAAGAAACAATGTAATTGCTGCCTAGGAAAATTTTACAATTAAAAATAATTTTCTAGCTACTCATTTAAGACGGGTGAGATTTTTTAAACTTCAACAATAATAGAATCCTGAAAAAAAAGGGGAAAAATATTTTTTGCCTCTAGATATGAATTGCAGCCATTTTTAAAAATGGGTTTCATTTATATACTTTTTTTTTGGAATTATTAGATTCCGTAGATATCGTAGTTTGTAAAAATATGAATTGATGCTATTCTAGCGGAAAAAATTCTCTACAAATTACATTATTTTTAGATGAAAAGAAAAACTGGAGAATATTTCGCTTGTATTTTATCTACAGGCGTAAATAACGGTTGGCATTGCCATAGCTCTATCTGGTGAAATGTCGTTATCAAATTGGCGTACGTGCGTATTTTTCACAAATTGTTGCCGATCATCACATCTTATCTCCAGATACTGCAGTAAGTACTGTCTTCAAATTTTATGCCAAATATGGACTTTGCCAGGAGCATCTCGGTGTTCTTATTGTATTATTCGGAGTATTAAAATATATAACTTCATAAACGATACCAAATAAATCATCTTTCAGAAAATAAGCACCTGTGATATCTCTAGCAGAATTTGATGAGCCAACTGCCACCAGACATATCAGGTCAACTAGTAAGAAAGCAATAATTTCCTGATGTAAGTTTGACCACATTGACAGACTTATGATCTACGATAGCTCAGAATTTCGAGAGGGTGTTCGNACCAAATAAATCATCTTTCAGAAAATAAGCACCTGTGATATCTCTAGCAGAATTTGATGAGCCAACTGCCACCAGAAATATCAGGTCAACTAGTAAGAAAGCAACAATTTCCTGATGTAAGTTTGACCACATTGACAGACTTATGATCTACGATAGCTCAGAATTTCGAGAGGGTGTTCGGGACGAACCGACTTGATCATGGGGCAGTGTTACAGATGTACCCCTGTACCGAGATCAGGGTGCGTGCAGCCATCCCGCAGTGGAGGGGGCCGTGAGTCACCCCATACCTGGTCGCAATTATGTCGTCTGCAGGCTGGATTATTAACAGCTACTTGGACTGACGTCACTGGCTCCCCATCCCCCTTATAGAGAAGTCAGTGGCAGGCTGTTAAATGAGACTTCTGGTAATATCCTTCGTCGGCGCAACCCGACATGTAAAGAAATTCCTGGGATAGGACCTACAACACTAGAGATACCCCCGCAGCTTGAGAATTGATCGTAATTGTGGTAGCCATGTGGCTGAAGTTCGAAAGTTGGGCAAAACATGGTGCAACGAGGTACGTAGAGGAGAGGACGGACGACAGCGGAGAATTCAGGACGACGGTGGACGAGTGTATGTGGTGTGGAAGGACGAGAGGGCGTGGTACACGACGGATAGACGTGTACTTAGCATGGGGGTGCTCGGAGTACTGTATAACATTCCGGACTGGTGGAATGTGGACTGAATTCAATTGGTTTCGATACACTGTATGTTGGGACTGATATAAGCTATTGATAGCAATTATTTCTCTAAGTTTATAGACATTTAAGAAAACATTAGTTCTAAATAGCAAGTAATTACAAATTCTCTGAGACGAGAGTTTTTTCTTTGTAGTGTTCGTAAATAAATACGGACTTTTTTATAATTTGTTTTTTAAGTGAGACCTCCATCCCTTGAAGAATATTACTAAGTCCGCTGGTTTTGAGATACTGTAACAATTCTTAAGGGGAAAAAATTTTAGTGAAAAAAGTAAGTTTAAATGAAATTTAGTATTTTGAAAGAAAACAAAATATTATCAGAGAAAAACAAAAATTTGAGACACCATCGAATATGGCGTACGGCACCATGGAACCACAGCCTGCAGCCTGTGACCTCAGATCTGCTGTTTATGACAATCGTCCAGTTCATGTAAGGAGGGTAAATTTTGACAAACAATGAGACTAACATACGCAGTATGTAGAGAGTAACTGCTGTCGTTTGCAAAGTATTGTATCAGCTTATGAGTTGTTGGGGTGTGTATCTTGCTATGTTGGCAATATTTATGATAAATATACATATAAGGAAATAGTCTTCAAAACTAAATTTTTTAATTTAAAATTGAATTTGTACTTACGGTGGTTATGGTTTAAATTGTGTTCTTAAGATATACTATATGCAATTTTTTTTTTATCTTTTAGTGAACTGGCTTTAGAAACATGTTTAGCTATTAAGTCTGATCATGCGGACACTTGGGGTCAGTAAAATGTTAGTCATGCAAAAGATAAAATGCACGTGTTTATTTTATTATGTTTAAATCACCTTTATGTCGGAACAAATATATTAACGTTCAGAAGCGTCAGGTTTTTTATTTAGTGAAATGGGTGAAGTGTTGATTTTAATGAATGATTTTGTAAATTAATTATTTCTAGAGACCTGAAAAACCACCGGTTTCAATGACATGCAGACTATGCTCTACAGTTTTCTGTTCATGTCATTGACAGACAAACGTAATTTAAGTGAAGTAATCGTCCAAGGATTGCCATATAAAACAATATATGTTCAATAATTACGATTTTTTATTTTACAAACAGTAAGTAAGCGTGTATTGCAAATAATGAATATATTTCAAAACAAATTCCAATGAATGTTTAAAATGCACGTGGCCATAAAAAAACAGAAGATTCATTATCAATTTTGTAGATTAAAATAATATTTAATTTAAGTGTGTATATAATAAGTCCAACGAGTGTAAGGTTTATTTCAATAAAACGTATTTACCTATCACGTGTGTTTATTGCTGCATCTGTGCGAACAACAACATATTTTAGTTTTCTTGTTCTTTCCTTGAAATCAGAACTTAAGGAGTTAAAATAATATGATTGTTACTTTCGTAAGAACAATATTTTCCACTGCTCTATCAAAAAAATATACATTTCAAAATGACGCTATCTCATAAGAAGAGCCGCAAAACAATGCCATCACGCGAAAGATGTTAAACGAACGCGCTCCCACATACTACTGTATACCTCTAACTAAATAAACAGAACCCCAGCGGTCTTGCTTCGTCATTATAAAAATGAAATAGACTGAAATGACAATCTATTTACAGTATCCTTTATTGATTACTGGATTAAAGTTAGCTAAAGTCAATATTCCAGAGCCTGGCATGAGAAGAAATAAGAAAAAAATGCAAGTGTTCATTCTCATAACATTTGTTTCCAAAAGTTTTTTTTTTCTAGAACTGTCAAAATTTACCTCATTTATATGAAAATGACAATACTTTGCTCCTTGCCAAACAAGATGAAAAATCCGTATGTACTGATTCGGTAAAAATTTACATTTTGTCATGTTATTTATTCTTCAGCCAGAAATATCTTTCACTTGTACACGCTTACTGATCCACATGTATTTTTATTAAAGAATTGGCTGAAAAAATTGTACAAATTCTAAACAAGTTGCATAATACTGCAACCTGCTTGGATAAAAGGGTAATTTTTCAACCAATGGAGAATAGAAAGGTTTTTCTAGTGCTTGGTAAGTAAATCTAAATTGCTAAAAAGGCTTACACATTAATTATGCAAAAGCTTCCACCACACTGGACATGAAAGGGTGTAGGTGATCGGACATAATGCTTACAATACTGTCATCTGTCAGAGTCGTATCAAGAAGTATCAGGGGTCCCTTTTAACGCCAACTTCACACGACCCTTACCATGACAAAGCCTCCACCAGCTTCAACAGTCTCCTGCTGACATGTAGGGTCCATAGGTTCGTGAGGAAGTCTCCATACCTGTACACGTCCATCCACACGGTACAATTGGAAACAAGACTTGTCAGACCAGGCAACGTGCTTCCAGTCATCAACAGTCCAATGACGCTGTTAGCGGGGCCAGGCGAGGCGTAAAGCTTTTTGTCGTGCAATCAACAACGTTAAACGAATGGGTCTTCGGCTCCGAAAGCCCATATCAATGATGGTCCGTTGAATAGTTCGCACACTGGCACTTGTTGATTCCCCAGCATTGAAATTTACGCCAATTTGAGAAAGGGTTGCACGTCTATCACGGTTAATGTTTCTCGTCAGTCGTCGTTTGTCCCGTTCATTCACGATATTTGTCCGGCCGCAGCAATGTCGAAAATTTTATGTTTTACCGGATTTCCGATATTCACGGTACACATGTGAAATGGTCGTACGCATATATCCAAATTTTATGGCTACCTCGGAGATGTTACGTCCCATCTCTCGTCCGCCGACTATAGCACCACGTTCAAACTCACTTAAATCATAATAACCTGCCATTGTAGCAGCAGTAACCGATCTATCAACTTTGCCAGACGCTCGTTGTCTTATATAGTCACTGCCGACTGCATCGCGTTACTCTGATTAGATCCATACTACTGTTATTTGCATACGCACGCCTGTGCTCTCCAGTGTATGTTCTAAGGCTATTAGCGTGATGTTTATGAATGAATTGTGGTTCCACGACTTCGGGCCAGTGGCCATCGTGAATAAAAATATCCAGTGTTATCCCCAAAATCACTTTAAATATAGGCGATTTTACCCAAAAATACTATTTTCCCGAACCCACTCTTATTGTAAAAAAAAAAGTTATTCAAATTATTTTGCTTATTTTTTTTTGGTCCAAACAAGTTCTCAAATCAGCAATGGGTACTCTAGGATCTTCGATATGAGAGCCAAAAAGTCCCTAAATAAGACCAACAGATACGAAGGACAGCTACCATGTTTGTTTACACCATGGACTCCGATTAACTTATTTGTTTACATTTTGATCACCAACCACCATGCTTGTTTACATTAGGGGCCTTGACAGCAATATTGATTTTATATGACCTTGATACTGGGTGACCTTAAACATAAATTAAAAAAAAAACCCTAACATAAAAAAATTTGTAGCAATATCTTTTTATTAACCGCGGCTGCCATGTTGGATATCGCAACCTTGAAATTGGCCTTATGTGAATTTGAATTCTATCAATCAAATAAAATGGGATAGAATTGTAAAAAAAATTCTGGGAGAATTAAAAAAAATTCAAAAATGTTGGTAATTTCTTTGAGATTTTTTTTTTCAATTACTTAAATGTAGGAAGTCCTGGTTTCGATTCTTGTATAGATAGCGGAACGCACACATACAAGGAGATAATCATATTATATTGTGTATCTAGTGGATTCCCCAACTATCCTCTCTCTATCGTGTCATTGGATTTACGTCACACCCTATCCCCGCCCTCCCTCATTTAAGCTTACAAGACCTCGTTGTTAGGAGAGCCCATATCACTCCACTGCACTTCCTACTGAGAAACTCAGCACCATTAATAATTTACCCACTATAGCTCGATCCCCGCCCACTAGACTGCTATGGTGATTTAATGATACCACATTGTATGCTCATAATTGGCCTTTGGTTTCGTTAAATTTTGGAATTTACAAATAATTAATGAAGAACAAGTCCTGCTGCATCAAATTTCTTTGTCTGATACGAGAGGTGACATATCCCTCATCCCTGATGTTCCTAGTATGGAAGGTGAAAGTGGAGCGGAGAGATTTAGGCGGCCCTTACCATCGAGGTCTTGAGAGCCGATGAAGGTGAAGCTAAGTGAGCATGGAACAGCGCTAGAATGCAAGGGCTGGAAAAACTAGAGATCCCGGAGAAAACTCATTGACCAGCGTCATCGTCCGGCACGATTCCCACTTGCACAAATTCGGGAGCTACCCCTCTGGGAATCAAACACGGTGGGAGGCGTGTAGTTTGACCATTACACCGCCACTGTCCTGGCAGACCAAAGAGTTGACGCCTTCACCATAGACTTCAGACCCTTTTTGCTGGCCTGATTTGAGGAACTAGTGATTTTATTGCCGCCAACCACGCAACATTAACCATATTTATTCAAGTAGGATCGAATGAAACACTTTGTAAAAGAAAACAATGTTAGTCTCATTGGATTGAGTTGCATTATCAAATCCATTCAAAAGAATTTTGGTTCTTTTCAACATTCATAAAAAGTATTGGAATTTTTTCTCTCCTCTGCAAGACATCTTTATCTTCACTCTTAGCTAGGGTAACAAAAATGCATATTATTAGTATATTGCAAACGATAAAAAACTCTAATGTTCGTTAAAGGATCTGTAATCACGTAATTAGGAAACTTAAAATTTTTTGCTGGGAGTGTTAAAAATTTTTACTGTAAATTTTTCGTCACTATTTTCGTAAATAAACAATTAAAAAAAGTTATACGCTCTTATTTTAGTCCATACAGATGTGCGTACACTTTAAATAATAACTTGCATACTTTGAACAGCCAATATACTTAAAAGAAATTTACGTTTGTTTTATAACTACTATAAGAGCAAAGCAAAGTACCTAATATTTTCAAAATCACTAAATTGAATTACATCTGGTAAAGGCCAAGCAAAATAAAAATCGCTGACAACATGCTTCATAAAGCAGTAGTTGTATAGTAAAAACATTTTCTCGAAAATATCAACATGCATGAGTGCAGACGGTATTAATGATAAATATGTAGACTGTTAGATCTATCTAGTTGCATCCGAATGTGTAGAACACGACTCTCAACTACTACTTTTTAAATAGTGTCCTGACTTATTTTTCAAAATCTGATTAGGTCTCGGCAAACTAAATATACATACCTGAGGAAGTGCCTTCGGTGGTCTTATGTGTAAACCATTGATATACACAACAGCCGGCACATTCGGTCTTGGGATGTGAAAGCCTTCAACGTATGTCAGGAACAGCATACTGACTTGATTGTGAAGATCTCCAATATACGGCGTGGAGGGTCCGAAATACCGTTTGGCTATCGCGTCTTGCCTCGGCATGGCCGTGTTGTAGAAGAAATAGCCTAACCTTATGCTGAACAGCGCAGTTTCCAGACGCTGCTGGAAAGTCCTACCCTTGTCGGTGTACGGGAGGGGCATTTCTGGGATGTAGGACGGGTTGGTGGGGTTACCGACGGAGTCGTACAGCACCCCCATCGGCGGGAGGGACGTGACGCCGATCATCGGGGCGGAGAACCTGTGGGCGAAGGCGACCGTGCAAGGTGTCACCATCCACTCGAGGAAGACCAGGTCGAAGTACTCCTCCTTGTTGTCACGGTAGATCATGGCACGCACCTTCTCGTGCTTCATTATCGTCTCGCACATGTCTTCTGCCGAGAGGATGGCGGTCTTGAAGATCTCCAGCACCGTGCGCTTCTCCTGCCTGGTCGAGGAGAAGTTGTTGGTCTCCTGGAAGGACTTGTACATGGAGGAGACGTCGACCTCGGTGTATCCGGTGAGGTGGGTGTCGTTGACGGGGTTGGGCGTGATAACGACCACCTGGTGGCCCCTCCTGTTGAGCTCGAGCATGATCGCGCGGTGCACCACCTGGTGGCTGATGGACGGAATAGGGAAGACGCCGAGGATCCTGGCGCCGTCGACGAGCCGCCACATCAAGACGGTGCACATCGCCAGTGAGAGCAGCAGCACCCGGCCGAGACACATCATCGTGCACGCGCCCGACAACTGAACTCCCAAGTGTGAAGACGGAGCCTCGTGGTTAGCGATGAGATAGTCGCTGTTCTTTATCTGAATGAAGACGGAGCGACCTTGACTGGCTGTGTCTGTTCGCCCGGAGGCAATCTAGAAAACAAGTGAGTCACGCCTTCTCCTGCGCTATCTGTTTGAATAAGTTGTTTGCCTTGTCTGCTCGGCTCCCCTCTACCAAAAAAAAAAAAATCCTGGTAATCGCTGCCATAACTTACAGGTTTGCGTATCGCGCGTGGAACAGCAATGTTAGAACATTTTCCTTTTTGAGAGTACCAAATTTCGGACCTCCACGGCATAGTAATACGAGTGCGAAAGGAGCTGGGTTCGAATTCCAGCTAAGGAATGAACGCGCGTGAAATTTTTAAGTTTAATAATATATTTTGATATTGTGTACCCTAATAAGGTTGTCACTTTCCCATCTATGAAGCTGGTGACATTTGACGGCAACAACTTAGAGTTTTACGGACAAATTGGCGTACTTTAAGAGCTATGGAAACGCTACTCAGTGCACAACTTTCCTAAACATAAAATCCAGAATGGAATTTTAACTACTTAACATATATTTGTATTAAAGGTATTTGTATATTGGTAACTGCCATAAACAATATAACTTAATCACTAAATAGTCTTCAATGTTTAAATTATAAATTTTTTAAAAATAGTTTTAGATACAAACCACAAAATCATGTTATACACAAAGTCTCAAATTTAACAAAATAATTTCATTGATGGCTTTATAACACTGAAATTGATATAATTATTAAGATGATACAGCTTCCTAAGAGAATCTATGAAAATAAATTTTGGTTAAATAAAAACAATTATTGATAAAAATATTTGTTGTCGCAATGTTTTATGTAATAAAAGTTAATTTTAAAACATTAATTCCTGCATATGTACTGATTTTAGGATTTCTATACGTTATTATTGGCAAAAGAGTCAACAATTTATATTGTAGACCTGTGCATTGTATCACGCGTCGCTGTACTTGAGTGTTTTGTTAGTTCAAAAAGGTACAGTATATAGTCAGCAGAACAAACACCATCGAAATACGTTAGGTTTTCAAAGTCTTTTCTCGAGTTTATGTTGTTTTTCAGAACTGCAACACAAAGAGACCTTTCCATAGTTAAGGAAATAATATGGTAATGTGCTCCTTCCTGCACAAATATTTATCCTTGCAAATGGGCCCAGTAATTTTGTTCTCTTATTATTCGCTAAAACCTGCGTATCTAAGAATTCCGATCTGGAATTTGAAGTGAGCGAATAATAGTTCTGTATTAGTCGCACTGAGTGTCCAATATGCAGGCTGTATCTAAACTATCGTAACAAACTTCCGCATGTTATTCCTGGGATCAAAACAAGCAAATTGTACTTATAAACATACGCTCTACAACGCTTTATTATTGAGTTATGGGACGTACATTGCCCACAACACAGACGATGCTCGAAGTGTCCGCCATGGGCAGCTATAACAAAACCTCATCATGGACTGGTAAAGCCACTTGAAGATACCTAGGACATGTCGAACAGCTTCGCAGGCGTTATTGATATGTCATGGTGATAACGTGAATGTATACAAGTGCCATCGTTGTAAGGAAAAAAAACTTCGCCCCCAACATACGATCTCAAAAACTACGTAAATACTTGTATCGTAACGCGTTCGTGGAGTGGTATATTCGCCTCCAAACAAAATGTAACAATACTGTAAGTGGCTGTAGTAATACATGTTGCCACAATGTAAAAGACTTGTAACTCAATAACATTGCTTTTTTAGACATATGTTCATAAGATATTTTTTTAATGTTTTGATCCTAGGAATCACTACCCGAAGTTTGTTACAACAGTTTGTATATTAAGTCGTTTTATTTTGCGGCATTTAAATGCTTAAACATTAAATTCGCTTTTCAGTAACATTGAAAGCAAAGTCCTGCCTTTGACCGTTATTTTTATTGGTTTAATTCTGCTGTTAAATATCAACCATTTTATTAAATTTTTAACTACTGATATCTGAAATATTAAAAATGTTGGACTTGTTAAATGGTTATGTATACTGTTCGTGTTGTGTTTTGTAGTCATACCTTGATTTAACTCACTACTATAACCTATTCAAAAACAATTTTTTAGCACCATGACAGATGGTACTTTAGCTTCTGTGTTACAATATCCCTCTTTTTATTAAATAATGCCGATTATGGTGTACATTTATTTCTACATTGCATGAAAGATACTTAAACAATGCATAAAAGGAAACTTCAAACATTGACAATGTTAATCACAATTGTATTTGGGGACCACAAAATGGACATTCGATTGTATCGAAGGTCGGAATTATTACGTCGCGTGAATTTTTGCTGCTGACTAAATCTTCTTTATATTCATTTCAAAATACAATAATGAGATATCAAGTATGATGTACAATTAGTGATTTCCGAATAATGTATGTGATAATGCTTTGCATCGCCGCCTTTGGTCAGTAGTTATTTTACGAGTTTATATTGTTTCAAGCTTGAATTACGTTATAATTTCTCCTGTTGTAATTAAGTGGCTCATTTTATCGGTATACATAATGTATTATTGTAGAGGATCAACAGTTCGTCGATAGAAGTGCGGAGGGACGGATCCTTTCATCTAGCTTTTACATTCGACATATTATTCAGTATCTGTGATGTCTTCTGACATTCCAGAGCTAATGGGATGGACTGCGTTGCCATGGACTTCATCGTGTGTAGGACCAGAAGCCCCATCGACTTTTTCGAATGGGTCACCTACTACACCACCGCGGCCTCTGCATCACGGAAAGCTGTATTCAGTGTCGAGAGATGGTTAGGTTTATATGCTAACTGGCGTGCATCCCCGATATGTAACAGAAAGTGTAGAGGCGCTTTGTGGTACTTTACACGGGCCTCAGGCAAGATGAAATAAAATTATTTTAACTATATCTGAATATCCGTGCAATCGTTTGGCGGACTTCATTACCATTTGTACCAAACTCAAAACTTCAAGATTAGGAAATTTTGACACACCGAAAGGATTTACGGTGATACAGAAGGAAAATAAATTTAAACTTGTTAAATAAAGCACAGTGAAATATTCGTGCTCATGGTATACTCTTCCGGCAGACAATTGACAGCGGGTGAGAACCACAGCCTCGTCTCTCTTTCCCGTCGCCTGGACGCTGCTGATCTTTCCGCACTTTCCTCCAGGGTGTTCCTTACTCCGCATGCTTACCACTGCTTGCGTACTTAGTCAATAAACATTTATATTTTAGTATTCGTACATTTATATAATTGTAATGATATTACACACATAAAATAAACTGCATTNCACACATAAAATAAACTGTATTATGTTGTGTACACTGTTTTAAAAGGACTGACGTATGTAATGCCTAAACTATAATAAATAAACCAATATTTCACGCTTTTCCAAAACGTAAATATAAATGTACAAAAATTAGAACTCTACACAACACAAACAAGTTCTGAATGTCATCGTTCTACGCAATATATATTTCCATATAATTCAAATACACGGTCACATTTACTAACGACGCCCGTCATATTGATTAAACTTTGAAATGCTGGTTTGCCT
>NQII01009426.1:31257-41826 GCA_002778355.1 Clitarchus hookeri | reverse complement strand
AAAAATAATTGTCGCCGTTGACATTTTTGGGTAAACTTACAATTATGAAGGCATTGCACACCTTACAGGTAAGTAATTCAAAGTGTATACTATGAGGAAGCTACATGATGCGAGCCAATTGTGGGGGAGAGAGAAACTGATAGCTACTGCTGTTTTGCTGTTCTTGATTGTCGACAGGAGGGCGCCCGGCCATTCGCACATGTAGACATTTCTGTATGAGAAAACACGCTATAAATCCGCACACGTCGAGAGAAACACACAAAGTGAGATTCATCATCTCAGTGTGTTCCAGTTGCAGGCTGCGAACTCTAACAGATCGGGCCGTACGCAGAGGTGTATAGACTGTAGTGCAATCATGTTCAGTATCTGTATTAGTCGGCGTTCTGCATGATCCTTCAACGTTCCTAGCGCGTGGACGAGGGCTATGTCAAGTCGGACATTCTTTATGTACATTCATAGAGCCACTTATAAGAATTATCCTTCTGTAGCAAAAGAACAAAGTGCAACCCATTCCCATCACAGCTAGTGGCACCTGCCTTAAAATCAGTTCTGATAGCCTTTCTCTGACAAAGCACATGTGTAGTGTACATAGTTACTCGTAGAATATGAATTTTGGGACGTTTATTTCAACTCTTTAATACCGCCCTCTTCGTNTAGTTACTCGTAGAATATGAATTTTGGGACGTTTATTTCAACTCTTTAATACCGCCCTCTTCGTTAATTCTGGGGAGATCGTAAATGCAGTAGTGAATATAAGTAGGTTATTTTAACGGTTATTCATATCGATTTATTATTTTCTTAGAAACAATGAGTAATTACATGAACAGACGCCAATGAAAGTAAATTATTCGTAGGATACAGGATACTGCATGATGACTGAAGATCTGCTGCTGTTTAAAGTAATGCTAATATATTTGCACCAGACACCCGAGAAATAAGCAATTAATTACCACGTACACTTAAACATTTGGTTAATTTTGAAGTCTAGGAACGACACGACCTCGCTTCAAATTGCTTAGGACCGTTTTGTTTCCATTTGGTACTTAGCTAACTCAGAAAATGCTAATTGTCCTTCTGGAGTGTTAACACTAGCCGTGGTCTGTTAAATGTTTGCTTCAAGAGCGCAAGGGTAAGCCCTAGTGGAAATACAAGGCACGTCTGGCGACAAGGAAGCATAGCCAGCTCAAGGCTGTGATGCGCATCCCCGGGTCGCTGAATTTCTCGCAAGTTAGATATTTAACAATAGGATATAATCACACGCGATGTAAGTCAATCGATTAAACTGCAGGTGCCACTTTGTTATTTTTTTTCTAATTTTACTCGAGGAAGCTGTGCAGGAAAACACTAATACTGCAAATTTTAACCATTGTCACTATTTTCTCTCTCTTGAAATATATTTAATAAGATAAGAGTAATAAAAGTGGTGGCTGTAGAAAATTGTTTTTTACCTCTTCTGGAAATAATTCGTTGTCTCAGAGCATTTGTTTACTGATACAAGCGTATATACGAACAAACTCTGATTTTACAGAGAGTATTTTAATACAGGCATTCCCCTTAAGGCGCGAAGTAAGTATATTAATCGATTACTACTCTACCATTATTCCTTGTCACCGAGTTCATTCAGGAAAGATGGAAGTAACTGAGAACGGACTATAACATACCATTGCTTTCATACGACACACACTGAAGTTGAGGCCCCAGTTGGCGCAGCGACTAGAGCGCTCGCCTCCACCAAGGACTCGATTCCCGGCGGGCTCACTCCCGGACTTTAGCACGTGGGAATCTTGCCGGACAATGCCACTGGCCAGCGGGATTTCTCTAGGCTCTCCTGTTACCCCCGCCCCTTGTGTTCCACCTCACCTTTATCGGCTCTCGATAGCTCGTTGTTAAGAGCCACCCAAACCTCTCCATGCTACTCCACACTAACGTAACAGACAATTCTAATCCTTGGCACGTGTAATCTTGTTGAAATCTCGGCAGGTGTGAACTCGGCTGTTGGAAACTCTTATTCGATGTGTGTACGTTCCAGCTGGAGAACTCCGACACCCGCACGGCATTCATCAACTCGGCCAAGGCGCTGGTGAAGCANTGGGGGGGGGAGAGAAACTGATAGCTACTGCTGTTTTGCTGTTCTTGATTGCCGACAGGAGGGCGCCAAGTCATTCGCACAAGTAGACATTTCTGTATGATTGATCGTCTTGAGAAAACACGCTAGAAATCCGCACACGTCGAGAGAAACATACAAAGTGTGATTCATCCTCTCGGTGTGTTCCAGTTGCAGGCTGCGAATTCTAACAGATCGGGCCGTACGCAGAGGTGTATAAACTGCAGCGCAATAATGTTCAGTATCTTTATTAGTCGGCGTTCTGCATGATCCTTTAACGTTCCTAGCGCGTGGACGAGGGCTATGTCAAGTTGGACATTATTTATGTACATTCATAGAGCCACTTATAAGAATTATTCTTCTGTGGCAAAAGAACAAAGTGCAACCCATTCCCATTACAGCTAGTGGCACCTGCCTTAAAACCAGTTCTGATGGCCTTTCTCTGACAAAGCACATATGTAGTGTACATAGTTACTCGTAGAATATGAATTTTGGGACGTTTATTTCAACTCTTTAATACCGCCCTCTTCGTTAATTCTGGGGAAATTGTAAATGCAGTAGTGAAGATAAGTAGGTTATTTTAACCGTTATTCATATCGATTTATTATTTTCTTAGAAAACAATGAGTAATTACATGAACAGACGCCAATGAAAGAAAATTATTCGTAGCATACAGGATACTGCATGATAACTGAAGCTCTGCTGCTGTTTAAAGTAATGCTAATATATTTGCACCAGACACCCGAGAAATAAGCAATTAATTACCACGTATAGTTAAACAGTTGGTTAATTTTTTAAGTATAGGAACGACACGACCTCGCTTCAAATTGCTTAGGACCGTTTTGTTGCCATTTGGTACTTAGCTCACTCAGAAAATGCTAATTGTCCTTCTGGAGTGTTAACACTAGCCGTTGTCTGTTAAATGTTTGCTTCAAGAGCGCAAGGGTAAGTCCTAGTGGAAATACAAGTCACGTCTGGCGACAAGGAAGCATTGCGAGCTCCAGACTGCGACGTACATCCCCGGGTCGCTGAATTTCTTGCAAGTTAGATATTTAACAATAGGATATTATCACACGCGATGTAAGTCAATCGATTAAACTACAGGTGCTACTCTGTTTTTTTTCTTTCTACTTTTACTTGAGGAAGCTGTGCTGGAAAACACTAATACTGCAAATTTTAACCATTGTCACTATTTTCTCTCTCTTGAAATATATTTAATAAGATGAGAGTAAAAAAAAAAGTGACGGTTGTAGAAAATTGGTTTTTTTTTTTTTTACCTTTTCTGGAAATAATTCGTATTCTCAGAGCATTTTTTTACTGATACAAACGTGTATACGAACAAACTCTGATTTTACAGACAGTATTTTAATACAGACAGTCCCGTTAAGGCGCGAAGTAAGTATATTAATCGATTCCTACTCTACCATTATTCCTTGTCACCGAGTTCATTCAGGAAAGATGGAAGTAACGGACTATAACATACCATTGCTTTCATACGACACACACTGAAGTTGAGGCCCAAGTTGGCGTAGCGACTAGAGCGCTCGCCTCCACCAAGGACTCGATTCCCGGCGGGCTCACTTTCGGACTTTAGCACGTGGGAATCTTGCCAGACAATGCCACTGGCCAGCGGAATTTCTCTAGGATCTCCTGTTACCCCCGCCCCTTGCGTTCCATCTCACATTTATCGGCTCTCGATAGCTCGTTGTTAAAAGCCACCCAAACCTCTCCATGCTACTCCACACTAACGTAACAGACAATTATAATCTTTGGCACGTGTAATCTTGTTGAAATCTCGGCAGGAGTGAACTCGGCTGTTGGAAACTCTTATTCGTGTGTGTACGTTCCAGCTGGAGAACTCCGACACCCGCACGGCATTCATCAACTCGGCCAAGGCGCTGGTGAAGCAGTACGGCTTCGACGGGCTCGACCTCGCCTGGGAGTTCCCCGAGCTGCCCGTGAAGAAAGAGCGCAGCACACTAGGTACTCACTTTCATGGTACAGTTGTGCCGCGGCACGCATTTTACTGTATACTGGCACTGGTACAGTAGTCGCTAGCTGCACGCCATCTGCCTGGTAGCACGCCAGCTTCCGAGCTGCACGCCATCAGCTTCCGAGTAGTGCACCATCATCCTCCGAGTAGCACGCCATCATCCTCCAAGTAGCACTCCATCATATTCCGAGTATCACACCATTATATTCCGATTAGAACGCCATCATCCTCCAAGTAGCACTCAATCATCTTCAGAGTAGTGCACCATCATATTCCAAGTATCACACCATCATCTGCTGAGTATCACACCATCTTCTTCCGAGTAGCACTCCATCATCTTCAGAGTAGTGCACCATCATATTCCGAGTATCACACCATCATCTGCTGAGTATCACACCATCTTCTTCCAAGTAGCATGCCATCATATTCCGAGTAGAACGCCATTATATTTCAAGTAGCACGCCATCATCCTCCGAGCAGCACGCCATCATCTTCCAAGTAGTATGCCATCATATTCCGAGTAGAACGCCATTATCTTTCAAGTAGCACGCCATCATCCTCCAAGCCGCACGCCATAATCTTGCGAGTAGCACGCCATCATATTCCAGTTAGTAAGCCACCATCTTTTGGGCAGTAAATCATCACCTTCTGGGTAGTAAACCATCATCTTCTGGGTAGTAAGTCTACATCTTCTGGGTAGTAAGCCCCCATCTTCCGATTAGCACGCCACTTTCCGAGTTCAACCCAAGGAGACAAACCCATAGTATGTGTACTAACCATTCCTGAACGTATTATGTCTTTACACTTCGAATGTAGCTGTTCAAATTTGTACAGTTTGTAGAGCTAGAACGTAGTATCTTAAAGTATGTTAAGTGCAGTTGAAATCTTGTAGAAATGTAACCTGATACAGCTTTCCTAGTGTAGCATTTATTGGAAACAAACGTTTCCCTGTTTATGTCTAACATTTCAGTATTCGTGATAAATATGGGGAAAATTTTCTACTAAAAGTGTCCATCTTTTATTAGCAGCGTTTTTTTCATGCAAATCAAAAGGAAAGTGTCCTTTATGAAACTAAGTTTATATAGATCGTCATTCGTGTCTTGCATTGAATATTACGTGTCTGTACATTTTATACTGTTTGTATTTTATTGTAAGAAATCTTAGAAGTTTATTTTTCTTCGTTGCATTACCACGGGCACACTTCTGTTTCGATGAATCAGATCGCTTCATGATTAAAAAAAAACTGTTAGTCTGGTATGCACTGGTACTGTAGGACAACGGCAGTGAACTACGGGCAGAGGTGGTGTGTAAATAAGAGTGTCTTGCGTGTGCTGGCAGGGTCCATATGGCACAGCATCAAGCAGACGTTCGGCTACGGCAGGAACTTCGTGGACGAGAAGGAGGAGGAACATCGTATCGGGTTCACGGCACTCGTGAGGGACCTGAAGGCTGCGTTCCGCCCCGACAGTCTCTTGCTCACGGCGGCTGTCATGCCCAACGTCAACGCCTCGGTCAGTACATCGCCATTTCGATACCCACAATCGATCCTTTAAATTAAAAGAAGTTCCAAAGATTTTGAATTGTAAGTTACATTTTTCGTAATGCAGAACTTGAGTGGGTTTTATACTTCCGTTTACCTTAACTCGCCTTCTTTTCTGGTTAAATTCATCTTTCACTTAAAACTCGCCGTTAATTGTAATATTTATTTCATAGTCGAAATGAATAAAAAAACAAGAATAAAAGGGGTTTGTTGATAATGATTACCAAGAAAAAGTTCTTATGCAAAACATTTTTCTTTGTCAGGTTATTTTTAAAATAAACTTTCCTTACTGATATGCCTAGGTTTTCAGGAATGCATTTCATTGTTATGTATAAAAATTTTTGCATTTAATTTTTTGGTCATAGCATTAATACGATGCCGTGGTTTTACCTAGACGTTTTATTCCAGACTTGTTTACGACGTGTTTACATGTGGCGGAAGAACACTAGTGGGCAGCACGAAAGTAGAACGTTAGCATGGCTTCAGAATTTCATGTTAATTGTTTGAAGCTTGGTTGATATTCAGAACCTTCATAATCACATAAGTATATTACAAGACTTCTTTTTTCATTGTTTTGGCAATTTTTTGTCACTGCTGTTGATATCGTGTTTTAAAAAATGGAAAGATTACCTAAAAAACTTAGAAAAAATAGAGCATATGCGATTTTCTTAATAAAAGGAAATAATTTTTCTACATCACTGACAACTTTTTTTGAAGGCAGTTAGACAATTTTTGCCACCAAATATATGCAATTTTAGGCAGGGGATATTTTTTTCAAAGTATTATTTTTAAAGTTCTTAGTAATCAACCACAAGTAAGCTGTACTGCAATAATTATTATAATAATCCCTACATCGCTACATTTATTAAAATATTATTACACTCATAAAATCATTACAACCATAAAATCTTTATCGTACTCATTGAAACGTTAAATCACTCATTAAATTATTCTTTCAGTCATTGAATCATGATCACGCTCATTAAATCGTTAGTGGTCTCATCGTTTCATATTACAATAAAAACATGATTATTATACTCATTAAATCATTATTACACTCATTAAATCGTCATTACAATCATTAAACCCTTAAGGCACACATTGATTTTTCTTTCTACGTTTTGCAAAATAGGAAATGTTAGGCGTGAACACTACTTCCGAATTTCTTACAACTGTGACACTTTGCAATCTATGGAAAGGGTGTCAGTATATTCATGGCACAAGAAACAACCAATTATAAAATAGTTGATGTGCCAGCAGCAACCAACAGCGTTGTACAGGGGAAGGTGACGTCGGTATTGGTGCTAGCTTTAGGACTTGCACAGCACCGACCATGATTTCACCTTCCTGTAACATGTCAGACGTGAACAAGTTTACTCGGGATAACATGTTTAGGGGTTAAATCGTTATCACACTCATTAAATCGTTATATACTAGTTTAATCATGTTACTCGTAAAATACGTAGTTGTAATGTTGCGATGCGAGNACTGGTACAGTAGTCGCTAGCTGCACGCCATCTGCCTGGTAGCACGCCAGCTTCCGAGCTGCACGCCATCAGCTTCTGAGTAGCGCACCATCATCCTCCGAGTAGCACGCCATCATCCTCCGAGTAGCACTCCATCATATTCCGAGTAGAACGCCATCATCCTCCAAGTAGCACTCCATCATTCCGAGTAGCACGCCATCATCCTCCGAGTAGCACGCCATCATCCTCCGAGTAGCACTCCATCATCTTCCGAGTATCACACCATCATATTCCGAGTAGAACGCCATCATCCTCCAAATAGCACTCCATCATTTTCAGAGTAGTGCACCATCATATTCCGAGTATCACACCATCATCTGCTGAGTATCACACCATCTTCTTCCTAGTAGTACTCCATCATCTTCCGAGTGTCACGCTATCATCCTCCGAGTAGCACGCCATCATCTTCCAAGTAGCATGCCATTATATTCCGAGTAGAACGCCATTATATTTCAAGTAGCACGCCATCATCCTCCGAGCAGCCCGCCATCATCTTGCGAGTAGCACGCCATCATATTCCAGTTAGTAAGCCACCATATTTTGGGCAGTAAACCATCATCTTCTGGGTAGTAAGTCTACATCTTCTGGATAGTAAGCCCCCATCTTCCGATTAGCACGCCACTTTCCGAGTTCAACCCAAGGAGACAAACCCATACGTAGTATCTTAAGGTATTTTAAGTGCAGTTGAAATCTTGTAGAAATGAAACCTGATACAGCTTTTCTAGTGTAGCATTTATTGGAAACAAATGTTTCCCTGTTTATGTCTAACATTTCAGTATTCGTGATAAATATGGGGAAAAATTTCTATTAAAAGTGTTCATCTTTTATTAGCAGCGTTTTTTTTCATGCAAGTCAAAAGGAAAGTGTCCTTGATGAAACTAAGTTTATATATATCATCATTCATGTCTTGCATTGAATATTACGTGTCTGTACATTTTACACTGTTTGTATTTTATTGTAAAAAATCTTAGAAGTTTATTTTTCTTCGTTGCATTACCACGGGCACACTTCCGTTTCGATGAATCAGATGGCTTCATGATTTAAAAAAAACTGTTAGTCTGGTATGCACTGGTACGGTATGACAACGGCAGTGAACTACGGGCAGGTGGTGTGTAGATAAGAGTGTCTTGCGTGTGCTGGCAGGGTCCATATGGCACAGCATCAAGCAGACGTTCGGCTACGGCAGGAACTTCGTGGACGAGAAGGAGGAGGAACATCGTATCGGGTTCACGGCGCTCGTGAGGGACCTGAAGGCTGCGTTCCGCCCCGACAGTCTCTTGCTCACGGCGGCTGTCATGCCCAACGTCAACGCCTCGGTCAGTACATCGCCATTTCGATACCCACAATCGATCTTTTAAAAGAAGTTCTGAAGATTTTGAATTTAAAATTTCATTTTTCGTAGTGCAGAACTCGAGTGGGTTTTATACTTCCGTTTATCTTAACTCGACTTCTTTTCTGGTTAAATTCAACTTTCACTTAAAACTCACCGTTAATTGTAATATTTATTTCATAGTCAAAATGAATAAAAAACAAGAATAAAAGGGGTTTGTTGATAATGACTACCAAGAAAAAGTTCTTATGCAAAACATTTTTCTTTGTCAGGTTATTTTTAAATTAAACTTTCCTTACTGATATGCCTAGGTTTTCAGGAATGCATTTCATTGTTATGTATAAAACATTTTGCATTTAATTTTTCGGTCATAGCATTAATACGATGCCGTAGTTTTACCTAGACGTTTTATTCCAGACTTGTTTACGACGTGTTTACATGTGGCGGAAGAACACTAGTGGGCAGCACGAAAGTAGAACGTTAGCATGGCTTCAGAATTTCATGTTAATTGTTTGAAGCTTGGTTGATATTCAGAACCTTCATAATCACATAAGTATATTACAAGGCTTCTTTTTTCATTGTTTTGGCAATTTTGTGTCACTGCTGTTGATATCGTGTTTTAAAAAATGTAAAGATTCCCTAAAAAACTTAGAAAAATTTAGCATATGAGACTTTCTTAATAAAAGAAAATAATTTTTCTACATCACTGACAACTTTTTTTTGAGGGCAGTTAAAAAATGTTTGCCACCAAATATATGCAATTTTAGGCAGCGCATATTTTTTTCAAAGTATTATTTTTAAAGTTCTTAGTTATCAACCACAAGTAACCTGTACTGCAATAATAATTATAATAATCACTACACCACTAAATTTATTAAAATATTATTACGCTCATAAAATTATTACAACCATAAAACCGTTATTGTACTCATTGAAACGTTAAATCACTCATTAAATTATTATTTCAGTCATTGAACCATGATTACGCTCATTAAATCCTTAGTGGTCTAATCGTATCATTATAACAATAAAAAACATCATTATTATACTCATTAAATCATTAGTACACTCATTAAATCGTCATTACAATCATTAAACCCTTAAGGCACACATTAGTTTTTCGTTCTACGTGTTGCAAAATAAGAAATGTTTGGCTTTAACACTACTTCCGAATGTCTTACAACTGTGACACTTTGCAATATATGGAAAGGGTGTCAGTATATTCATGGCACAAGAAACAACCAATTATGAAATAGTTGGTGTGCCAGCAGCAACCAACATCGTTGTCCAGGGGAAGGCGACGTCGGTATTGGTGCTAGCTTTTGGACTTTCACAGCACCGACCATGATTCCACCTTCCTGCAACATGTCAGACGTGAACAAGTTTACTCTGGATAACATGTTTAGGGGTTAAATCGTTATTACACTCATTAAATCGTTATATACTAGTTTAATCATGTTACTCGTAAAATACGTAGTTGTAATGTTGCGATGCGAGGTGAAGGAGTGGGTGTGTGCCCGCAGGCGTACTTCCAAGCGACAGAGGTGAGCCAGCACCTGGACTCCATCACCCTGATGGCGTTCGACTACAAGACACCGGAGCGCAACAAGAAGCTGGGTGACTACCCGGCACCGCTCTACACCGCCGGCGGCAGGGACATCAACGAGACTGTGGACGGCGCCGTCACCTGGTGGCTGGAGCAGGGAGTGCCAGGTGACCACCCCCGCCCTCCTACCGACACTATCAACATTCACTGTAAAGTGAGCACTCTTGAAATAATAATAACGGCGTGTGAGGAGTGCACCCCGGGCAAGGCAACACCCTCCGAGTGATGGTCTTTNGCTGGGACCCGTAGGTGACTGTCATCCCCGAGCATGACAGAAATGACACCCTATAATGGAGCGGCGCTAGAATGCAAGGTCGGGGGAAACGGGAGTACCCCGAGAAAACTCGCCGGCAAGCTGCATCGTCCAGCACGATTCCCACATGCGAAAATCCGGGAGTGAACCCGCCGGGGATCGAACCCGGATCGCCGTGGTGGGAGGCGAGCGCCCTGGACACTACGCCACCGCTGCC
>NQII01009426.1:5136-31114 GCA_002778355.1 Clitarchus hookeri | reverse complement strand
ATGGAGCGGCGCTAGAATGCAAGGTCGGGGGAAACGGGAGTACCCCGAGAAAACTCGCCGGCAAGCTGCATCGTCCAGCACGATTCCCACATGCGAAAATCCGGGATTGAATCCACCGGGGATCGAACCCGGATCGCCGTGGTGGGAGGTGAGTGCCCTGGCCACTACGCCACCGCTGCCCCTAGCACTCTTGAAAGCCACCCTCAGTCGGGACAATGTCAATAAATACATTCTATTGTAGCCTTACGCGTTAACTTTCGAGTCCAGTGGAATACACGCACTTTTTTCATTATGTACTTACATGGCAATAGTCATTTAAAAAATATGGTTAAAGGATAGGAAAATGGCAGAAGGGGAAAAGTAACTAGGACCTCAAAAGTGCTCACTTTGCCGTGAACAGTCCGTACCTACACAGATTGTCACCTTCTGCGCACATCCCAAACGCTGACTCGCCCTTCGCCAATGAAACTGTCGAAGTCACGTGTCCAACAGTCATGAACGTGTTTGTTTACTTATGCATTTTCAACACGCGTATCCTTTTTTTTTTAACCCGTTCAGTCCCTCTGTCCATGGTCGAGGACATGTTCCAAATAAAGGATATTTATGTTTGTTACTGTACGCGACAAGCGCTCAGTGGCTGGTGTTCTGAGCGCCTTCCTTCGGAGTAATCTGATTTGTTTCTTCATCTCTCATTTGCGAATGGTTAATGGTGACGTCAGCGAACACGCAGTACGTTGTTCAATGTTGCGAGAAGCACACTTGAGACAAGTACAATACCAACCGAAATATTTAACAGTTGCAACACTTCAGCTCGTAAACTAATTCGGGGCTGAACGGTTTAATACAGTACTTTGACAGCATTTAATATACTCTACTGTATATACATCAAAACTAGACTTTTGGAAAGGTTGTTTTTAGCAGTGTTTTAGGGCCATCCTATTTTCGCGAAAAAGAATTCCTGTCAAATTGTATTTTAAAACATTTTAACTCAGATCCACTTGAGCGATTGGTTGGTTTCAATAGCTGCGCGTCCTAGGTGCTTGCCCCGCGAATCACGGACGTTCAGTACCGGACTAACCTTATTCTCATTGGCCCAGTAAAGACCACACTGCCTTCCGACGAAAGCATGCGGCCAATAACGTAATGAAAACTGCAGGAGTGCAAGTAGGATATTGAAATCTAGCCTTGGTGGAAGTCTTTCCACGAAAATCGGGTGTCCCTAGTTATTTTGGAGTAATCTGGAATGGTGTTTCGAATGTGTGTGACGTCTTGAAAGCACTCAATATCCCTCGTTTGAAATGTGCGTTCTTTTTGTAGATCAGCACATTGGACTCAAGTTGAATTGTTTCGTAGAAAAACGTGTATTTTTAATACATTGCTACGCAGTTCAAGCGCCAGGTAGGCGGAGCCTTAAGGGAGGCGACTAAATAAACTATTTTATAATTTTCCGAGTAAAATTATCTACAAATTATTAATTTTATTCTCATTTCCCAAGTAAAAAGGAAAGCGTCGAAACACTCTGCAATTTTGATCCTAACTTAACACTAGTAACGCTGCTGATTGTCGTTCGAATTTAACGCCTCAAATCCCCAAAAACCTAAGCTAACAAATAACGGAATTCGGACACGTCTAGGCAACGCCAATGTTACACACAATTCGTCGCGAGGTGTATTTCTATTAATGATTCGCATATTGCGAATAGAGAAGTGTATCATTCTGGAAGCACAGAAGATGCTGCCAGTGGGAGTGGAAGTGTGAGAACGAATGAGAATGACAAAACTAGCGAAATAACGAGTGAGAGAATGCATGTGAGAACATATGGGATAATGTGTGGGAGAATGAGTGGGAGAATGCATGAGATAACACATGGGAGAAAGTGTTGGAGAATGAGTGGGAAAGCGAATGAGAGGATGGGTGGGAGAACAGGTGGTAGAACAAGTGAGAGAACGTGTGGAAGAATGGATGGGAGATGTGTGGGAGAATGAGTTGGAGAACACATGGGATGACTAGTGGGAGAATGCATGGGAGAACAGATGGGAGAATGAGTGGAACATTCACTTAGAACATGGTTGAACCATCCTGTGTATAACCATGCGATGTACAAAGTAAGCGTTGTCCCTGTTCCAGCAAACAAGTTGATCCTGGGACTGCCGATGTTCGGCCGCACGTGGAAGCTGACGACGGACAGCCAGATCTCGGGCGTGCCGCCGATCGACGCTGACGGACCGGGTGGCGAGGGTTCGCTGACGGCTACGCCAGGCCTGCTGTCCTACNCCAAGGCCACGTACGCCCGCCACAAGGCGCTGGGGGGCGTCGCCGCCTGCGACATCACGCTCGACGACTTCAAGGGTGTCTGCAGCGGCTACAAATTCCCCGTGCTCAAGGCGGCCAAGGAGCGCCTCTAGTCAACAACTTACCACACCATGTCTACATCACACACTCACACCAAACCGTATACAGACCAGACTTTTAGCTTGTTCCTGAGAGAGTGACCTGTACTTCACTGCCCACTACATGCTTGGACAAGTGACATTTCTTCATTGGTCATTGCTGCTACTCTCTGGTGATTCTGATTTTACTTGTGACCATCGGTGTGTCGATCCTTGTCCTAGTCATGAGTCTGGCCTGTTCTGATTCTCGAATTATTTTTGTGTTTATAAGTGCAATATGTTATTTGATGTATGTTACAACTGTGTGGTAAGCAAGGGCGGGTAATGACAATTGAAGATCCTGTGTGTCGTCTGGAGAAACACATCACCAGAATTATCCTTATATCTTATTTCCATGGGCGGTCATTCGGGTCTAGCTAATTGTCCTCTACCAGCCTACTTGTTACATCATATTAATCTTGAGTGGTTCGCAGTTGTTTACATTACATATGCTTGTACCTCCTCCACTAAGAACATTTGCCAACCACCTATAGTGACAGTCACGTCGGAATTCAAGTGTTGTGACTGCCACATCAGTTTATTTAGCTACACTTACTCTTATGTTGAATGTAGTTTAGTTAAACATTACAATTAAATAAACTTATTTTGTTGAAAGTAAAATAAATATTTTTACTAAATGAGTACCTTTTTGTAATTGCTCACGTACTAAATAAAACATTTTTAAAAAATTATGCAAGCATATTAATACTATCACAGAAGAACCAAAATAAAAAAAATTTGAAATATATCTTTTGCTAATGTTGTGTCTTGAGTCCTCGTTTTATCAACCAAAACATTGTTTAATAAAGAGTTTCAATGTTTTCACACCTTTTGTTACCACACTCAGTCTGGTCACATGGGGGAAAAAGAGAGACACGGAGTATATAGGTGCTCTACAGTACGATGAATTAAAAGTGAAATCTGTATATCAGGGATTTACTAGCAAACGTTGTTAAATAATTACAAATATTGAATGAACGCAACATATGTAATACAAAATATACCCTACATTGCCATACAAAAGGCAATCGAATAATTATAAAAAAGTGACAATATTTCTTAAATAATTAATTATATTTATTAAGTGGAAACTCAAAATATATACTCCTAGCTAAATTGTACATTTATTTCCCAAAAAAATATTATATATGAAAAATATGGGGCGGCAGAGACTTTTTGTCGCCATGCAACACAAACTACGCCACACGAGTCCAGATAGCAGAAAAACGGGCGACCCAATAAAAATGACAATAAAACTCACCAGAAATTAACTATCCAGTTTGTTCAAATTGACGGCCAGAAAATACACGGGCGTAGCTCCGTGGCGGCAGCAAACCAGGGAACACCAAAAGAAAACAGGAGAAAGGAAATTCAAAACACCAATAAATAAATAAATAACTACAGGAATGTGCCACCATGGTGCCAAGCACTGTATAACAAACTGCCTACAAAGAGCTATACAGTACGCATTCTAAAATACTGTAAACCCAGCTCAAACAACGGAGCAATGCACGGGTCAAACACTAGGTATGAACCTTAAAACGCCCAATAAAAGAAATACCAATACTCTGCATACCTCGACTCGCGTTGCGTAGCCTGACGACGAACTTGAAATCCAGACAAGCAGCTTGCAGACGGTCTCGCGGAGAAGTGCACCTCTAGACGCCCGCGCGCCAGTACAAATACGCTCCAGACATGATTTTATATCATTTAACCTACGAGTTGAGATGGTATTCAGAGATTCGACACGAGAATCTAGTTGTAATTGAGCCAACTAGAATAATATTAATTGGTTTATTTGTGTCTTTGTTATACATTTTTGAAAGATTTGGTGCTCGAAAGGTATTTCTTTATTTTATTTGATAATGTGCTTACATTTAAATTACCATTGGGCGCATAGACCTCGCCAAATGGGAGACCGTTCGAATTTTCGTTTTTGACTTTACGATGTACGGAAGCGAGCCAATGAAGTTCCACAGATTTCATAAGATTTTCAGTGTTTAATTTATTTTACAATGGCTAAATATACTTAAATAATCCGTGTTTTAAGCATTCCACGTTGGCTAAGCCATATGATGAGACCCAAACTTACAAATTAATATGTTACACTTGTGTCAAATTTGACGCCATTGTATTTTCTGCGATAAGCTTGTTCGAGTGTTACTTAGATAAAGTGCAACCTTTTCCCTTTACGTAAACACGCCACACAAACGCCAGCGAGGATAATGTCAACAAGTTTAGTTAAATGCTGACATTTTAATGCAGATATTTACATTTTCGGACAAGTCCAAATTCGTTAATATATTCCCAATGTTAATCTGAAATGCACCGACACTTTATGCTCTAAAATTTAATTTAGCTTAGATATCTTTGAATAGACTGTTTAAAAGCAAACTGTTAATTTCAATTCAAGTTCTTGTAAAATTATTTTGTAAAGGTGGCTTAGAATATCCTAGAACTAATACATTTCCTCAGCTCAGGTGCTTTTTAATTATACTTAATTTTAAAGTATTGTTGGTAACGATTATATGTTTTTTTGTCAACTGAATGTGAGTAAAATCAGAGCATAAAAACTCAATAATTTTAATATTTTACCCAAAACTCTGATTTTGTCTGAAGCAGATTAGCTTAAATATTTATATTGCACTGCAACCTTCTCTAATATTTTGACATTGCAATTTTATGGAGAAATGTATTATCTGCATTTGCTAATTGAAGTGAAAATGTGTCATTCGGTGTCCCTAATCATATTGCTTGCTATACAAATCGTATGTTATTTGTAATAATGTGTTTCTACTAACCTGCTGTTAGAAATATAGAAACCAGCCTGTCACGCCTACAACCACAGGAATCTCCTTCTCAATGCATATATTTTAAAGATAACTGTTTCAAACAAAAATAATTCTACGTGAACTTTCAAAAGGACTAAGGAAATTACAAGTTAAGAAATCGTTTCACCTCCGTATTCCTAAGTAATTTGTGACTAGATTTCAGATGGAAATCTGTAGCTGATACGGAGACGTCCTCCTCATTCAAATATCCCAACAAGAAGTCGTCCTTGCATCAAGGTCATAAGACTTACCTGGCGCCTGACTTTTTGCGATTATCGCCGTTACATGAAAATAAAAAGTTATAATCGTATTATACAGTCTAAAACTGGAGAAAATTTTCAACCGGAATTGGTATGCTGTATCTTCATGCAGAATTCAATTGCAGAATGCATATCCATGATGCGTATCATTGAAGAGCGTAGGCTGAAAGACGTGCGAGTGTGTGGTTATGAGAATATTTAATCCGCCAACGAACACGGTTCGTTTGCACGTTGTGAAAATTACAAGTTCAAAAAAGGTTTCCGCAAAGTATTTTTACACTTTTTTTCTTTATCAACATCATGCAAATACCGTAACAGTGGGGGCCGCAGTGGTTGAGTGGTTAGACTGCTCGCCTCTCAATAAGGCAAACAGGGATTAATCCCCAGCCGGGTCACTTCCTGATTTTCGCAAGTGGGAATCGTGCCGGACGATGCCACTGGTCGGAGGGTTTTCTCGGGGATCTCCCGTTTCCCCCGCCCTTGCATTCCAGCATTACTCTGTACTCACCTCATTTCACCCTCATCTGCTCTCAGACCTCGATTTAAGAGCCACCCAAATCTCTTCACTCCAGTCCGCCGGAGCAGTGATTCGTCCTCCCTCAGCGCCGGTGACAGAATGGGTTAAATAGGTACGTCTGTACTTGACCCCGACCTAACGAAGCAAAATTAATTACCGTCAATAAATTATAAACTTCGCTAGTGCGAAGACGCTTTTGTTATGATTTGTATACAGTACAGATACCTTGATCTTTTATTAGTAGTCTCCAAGGGTAATCATTATCATCTGTTATTAACGAAAATACGCTATCTACTTCGTTTGAGATATTATAATTAATTAACATTCAGATGTTTTTCAAGCTTAGGCATAGCTGTTTTATTCCCTTTTTAGTCAATAATTGTACTTTTGTGCATAGAAATGAAAAAAGTTCCCTGATAGGGTTGGTATAAAAAAAGGGGGGGGGGCAGCAGCAAAATTCCTAAATGTACCGGGTCTCGATATTTCTGTCGCCATCAATGTTCTCAATTCGATACCTCAGTTCAATAGTGTTGCAACTCAAAATATGTGGTTTTGTAGGAGGAAGAGTTTTTCACCAAGGAAACGGCTTTCTCCAGTTCGCCGACAGGCTATTCCACGCAAAAGTATAACCGCCAGTGTCTAAGTTGTAAAACTTTTACGAATATCAGTTATTTATGCACTCCGTATTGTTTGGCAATTAATTAAATAACCATATTTTCTAAGTTTTAATACTCTCGTGCCGAGGTATTGATTTCCTCTCCCAACACTTCCAACTAGAACATTAGGATAATACTGCGGCCAGCACGTGATGTCTTCAAAGCAAAATAGTGAGTGGGAGATCCGTACGTTGCTTAACAGTGGAAGTCTTCAGCGTCGATTGGAGTGAAGTGAGGTGGATATGGAGCAGCGACGGAATGCTTGGTGGGGAAAAGGGAATACCCCGAGAAAACCCACCGGATGTCAGCAATGTCTGCCACTTTTCGCACGTACGAAAACAGGCAGTGAGTGACCTGAGAGGGAATCAAACACCGCACTACACTGCCGCGGAGTGGTAAATATCACTTCAACATCGTAGTCTTTTGCTTCTCGGGTCTCTCTTGGGGATGACTTGGCGTGATCACTAACGCCTCACAAAAAGTTAGGAATATACATGCAGAATCCAAAAACGTATGGCGTATAAATAATAGAAAGTGTGGCAATTAGAGGTTACCAATGGTGTCGATACAATACGTAAAACAGCGTTTCTAACAAAAGTGAAATATTTCCCCACAATCACAGACAAATAAACACGAAAGAACAACAAAATTAACTCTGACTAGGGAGGGTTTCTTTCTTCCCACTGCAGCTTAGTACCGTGTATGGCCTCTATGTGCATTGTACAGGTCCCTAACACGCCGTGGCATGCCTGCCATCAATGTGATGATGACATCTTCCGGACGTAGGTTCCGTTCCATCTTGGCAGCTCTCATGAGATCTGGAAGTGTTTCTGGAGGTCGTGGACGATTATTAACAGCTGTTTTCAGCTTGTCTCAGACATGTTAACTTCATTAGTGCGATCTCTGTTGATCATAAAACGAACTACATAACTCCTACCACCCAAACTGCCTTATCTCACAATATTCCAAATTTTTTGTAATGTTTTTTATTAATTTGCTCCTTGCAGGTTATTTCCAAGCTGCGATACTAATCCGTGTAGGAAAGAATGTCTCACTGCGGATAATCTCACTTACTTTGGATGTTTCATAATGTAACATTTATAGGTATGGGCGAACTAACAAAAAAAAATGTTGACGTCTGTACGACATTCACGATCTTTTGTTGGGAGGTATAATCATTATTCGCGGTCGTATTATAAAAGCAATAGTAGAGTCTAGGCTGTCACCAGAAATTGTGAAATTTTAAGAGCAATCCTACATACTAAATTGCCAAAGTAGTAACAAAATAAATAATTTTAAAAATTACTAATTAATTACAAAACGTTCAAATTGTAAAAATGAAATTTTATTTGCATTTTAGTTTAAATTTATTTATTGCAACGAAAAGTTAGAACTCAGCCACTTTAAATGAATGTTTTTATTTCTTCCTGAAATAATTTTATAAGAAAAGACATTTGTAAAATGTTTTAGCTATTTACTTACCATGCATTACGTATGGACATTTATGATCTTTAACAAAGATTGGATAATTGTGTGTTTCTTATTCAACATTTCGTATTGCAGAATATAAAAAAATATATTGTTAGTTAATCAATGTAGGTGGGTAGGGCTTAACGTCTCGTCACAAGCGAGGTCATTGGAGAAGAAGCAAATTTCTCAGAGCAGCGGGAAGAGGAAAGGAATCGGCCACGGCGTGTGGTAAGTACATCCCAACATTCGCCTGAAGTGATTTCGCGTAACTATGGCTAAATAACGGGATTTTTCGACAATTCATTTCAGAACACTTCATTTCAAATACACATATGATATTCTCTTCCCGTTGGGTAACTGTGCTTCCATTGGAGGGGAGGGAGGGCCGAGCAGATACCTCCTCTACCCCCACTGGAGGGTTGTGCTATACCATTATGAAGACAGAGGAAGCAAAATTCGTCTAAATGACAAACAAATTATCCTTTAATACCCTTTTTAGATATTGGTAACCTTGGCATAATGCAACTATGTATACTCAAAAAATCAGTGAGGTATACTTAGGTATGGTCAATTCGCTGTTTCTTCACATTTTTTGGATCTAACCTTTGATAAACTACCCCATGTATCACGTGTTTGCTTGTTTCCTATTTTTGTTATGCATCACAAACGTTTAATACTTATGTTCATTCAAGTATCTAATTTTTGGTCAAAAAATTAGTTTTATTTATATTTTGCTTACAAATTAATATATTTTATTTATAATTAATATGAATTTAAACAGGGATAAAATAGGTGTGTAAGTAATACCTATTAAGAAATAGTTCTTGTGGAAAATACTACTGCACTGAGCGCGCACGAATGCGGTGCGTTGTCCCTTTTGCGTAATTTTCTGGACTAGGATAAACTCTGTTTGCATGAGGCGGAACAATACCCTGGAAGTAGAACTTTAGTAGGGCTTCAGAAAAGTTGAAGGGACTATAGAAATAACCAGCAGGTGTCTATAGAAATAACCAGCAGGTGTTTAGATGTTACATATACCATAGCATTTATCTGCATCACCTAGAGACCCCTTCTAAAACACAATCCTGTGTGAGTTAAGTACACTGCTTACTTGCTAGAAACTACAAAATGTAAATAGGAAATCCCGTATTAAGGGAATTTTGTCTCAGTGCGTTAATTTTAAAGATAGGCGTTTCAAACTAAATGTATTATTCTCGCATTTTTTTTAGGAGACGTTCCCTACAGCAGAGATTTTTCCAAATCAGGTATAGCCTGTTTGCAAGAAATCATTTAATTTATGTTTTATAAAAAAGTAAATACTGAGAATGTATGCTGGTACGTATCTTCTCCTGAAAAATTACAAAATAATACATTTTGTTTGAAAACGCCTAGCGAAATTACGTGCAAGTAAAAGAAGGCCGAATTCGGTTCCACCTGGTCTTACGTAAAACTAGAGCATCAACTTGTGATTAACGTAGGCCCCGTCTACAATCGACATAGCGCACATAACATGCATAGCATAAAGAAGTAAACACCCCTGTTTGAGATTGCAACGTCCACAACTAGTATTTAGCCTGACTTACTTAGCGTTATTTGCGTGACTTGGCGTTAAGAAGGTCATCTCTGAGTATCTTACGCTAAGTTTAATTCTACTCAGGTTAGAAGCAAAACTACTTTTCTTATGGGACAGTTTGGCATAGAGAAATTTTCCGCTGCTAGGTAAGCGCTAGTGTTACAAAGAGGTCACTTTTAAGCTATATGAATAATAAAAGAAAAAGATTTCACTTAGTTAAGTAGTTGTTTTATATTTTATTTATGATTATTGCAATTAATTTGGTTTTTAAGGTATAAAATAGAAAAAATCCTATACACAATGCATCTAAAAGCATTGAGCTTCCCAACCTGAGTAGAATAAACCTTCCTTATGCCAAGTTTTTGAAGCCGGAAAATGAGGATGTGAAACGTCATAAAAGCTACTGTAGCCAACTTATGGGTATGAAAATTCTTGTGCTGGAAATATTATTTCCTATTCGTTTGGTATTTATAATTGGCGAGATAAGGTTTTTGTTATCTTGTACGTTAACGCCGATTGTAGACGGACGGTTTTGTTTGTTATGCTTTGTAAGTAAAGTTATTTAAGCCAAGTTATTTAAGCCAGGCCCTAGTACACGAGGAATTGTGGAGTCGAGCTTGTTGCCATATTAATCCGCGAAATTTTCAGGTATCTAACCACTGCAAACCGAAATCACGATGGCCAGACCAGGATTGGAACAGAGGTATTCCCAAAAGCGATTTCCAAGCTACACCACTACGCCACACTACTCAATAGTTTACCAAGTTCACCAACTACCTCAGCTTAAGTATATCGTTAGTACGAAATTTGAAGATTCCAGTGTCACGTTTACAGTTTTTACAAAAACATTATAAAATACTTTTTACTGCTACATAAATCAAGTTAGCTGTCACCACAAATTTTCTACGCGCTTGTTTAATTTACCTTTTTGTTTGTTTTAACAGCTGTTTTCTTTTAAGAGAAATTTTGTTTCTATAAAATATCCCCTATTTTTAAAATGCTTTTTAGTTCATTTAGTATCAAATCCCCAAACACCCTAATATTACTTATCTTTACGGCACATGTATACAACTTTTAGCGTACTACAAAATACAACATTTAGCGTCCTACAAAGTCAGTTTTTTTATCATTCAACTTAAAACAATAAACTTATTAATTTTCCCAGATAAATTTGCATCTATTTTTCCTTATTTAAAACGCATTTCATGGGACGTTTGTAAATACCTGCAAGACATAGTCAAAATATGTGTTTTAGTGAACTCTTAACCCCATATTCAAATCACAAGTAGCCGGACATTTGTTTGAAGATGTTTTCTACGCGCGTTCAAAATTACACAAAAATTAATGAGATTTTTAACTTCCCTCATGCAACTGCGAACACTAACTTTAAGAAATGTATGTTTCTGAAGGTATGTGTTTTTTTTCTTTTTGTAATTATGCTCTTACAGAGTGTATGACTTAGTATAATTTAATTTTATTTATTCAGAGTTTAACATTTTTTTTAATTAATGACGCAGTATTCTTAATTTCGGGGACACGTGTTTCATTTTTTTTTTTTTTTTTTTTTTTTTTTTTTTTTTTGCTAAGCATCGTAATATTTTTATCGGGTTTGAAATTAAAAGCCGCNTTTTTTTTTTTTTTTTTTTTTTTTTTTTTTTGCTAAGCATCGTAATATTTTTATCGGGTTTGAAATTAAAAGCCGCAGTGGTTCGTTTTACCGTGATAGTTTGTTTATCGGGCATACGTTTGCCGTTTTGAAAGTTGGAGTTTTTGTTAAGCNGGGGGGGGGGGGGGGTGATAGGCAGCACAAGTACACGTGTGTCTGTCACCATTCTCGTCAGTTGGAAGTCAGTTGATACCGAGCAGTTGTCTAAGTCAGTCGTCTGAAGTCAGTTGAATCAAGTCACTTCACTCGTTTGAAGCAGTTGTCAACTAGTGCTCGCCTAGGCTGCGTCGGGCTTAGCGTTAACCCACACACCGGCAAACTAGGCCTTGCTAGATTATTTCTCCGCCGGCGTGGGAGGTCGCTGCATTTGTTATTTCTTCGGGGGCAAGTTTTTAAGAAATGAAATCATCTGTAAACTACTGTGGCGCTGTTCTGCACATGTCTGGTTATCTAAAACCTGTTCGCACTCTGAACTTCGTATGTGAACTGTGTCACTTAACTGGTAAATAAAAGTATAGAACAAATACATGGGAACTTGACTTTATTTAATATTTAATTGGCGTCCATTTTACAGAGTCTCGTGTTACTCCTTCTTGAGCTAGTCGAGTAGTAAGTTATAGCCGAGTGGCAACTTAAAGCCGGCTGTAACTGTGAGCGTGCCACGTTACAACTGTCGCAAATAATATATATAGTTCACATCAATAATTGTCATATATTTATAACAACTACATAATGGACATAAAATAATTAATAACTGACTGAGTAAACAGCAACGTTGCTGCAATGAAAAACCATAAATCAATACAATGAAATGAAGCTAAAGCGGGTAGTATCCATTCCATCTTCGATTTTTCTATAAATCTTCGTAATGAAAATGTATGACCAGACATGAAAAATAAAACCACGACAAGACATAGAGGAGTACTTAATGGATTTTTTAAATATGTTCGGTCGGTTTCAATTATATCTGTATTTTGCCATGTGGGATTAACATGATTAAATAATTGGGTAATATTTTATTGCGGTTGCAGATGTGAAACTAATCGTGTAAAACAAATAAGTTGGATTTACAAGAAAATGTTCCCTATGCCTTCATTAGCTTGGTTTTTAAATATTAACTCCGAAAATTAAGTTATGGAGGAAAATACGAAAATCCAAGATGGCATGGATACATCCCCAGTAAGATATAAAAACTAATAGCTTTTGCTTAAGTGGTGAGACCGGCACTTCACTAAGTACTCTTTACTGCCGTAATTGTCGTAATGCACGGTATTATGTTCACGATTAATTACGCATACGACTGCCATGGCGTTGTAAGTTTCACTCTGGCCTACAGGACGACGATTAAGCATGTGTGCATTTTCCATTATTAAAACATTACACAACCTCCTTCATCCCGCTAACCCACCCCCAAAATCTATACATATTATAAAACTCATCTCTCTGTCTGCCTGTTAGTGCGCTTATCACTCGATAACCACCTATCCGATTTATGTTTTTTTTTTCATTCATAGTTATGTTGTCTGGCCAGGTTTTAGTATATATTTTGTTACGTAAAGTAACATAAGGGTTAAGTAGTGACGATAATAGTGAATCAAGTCGGAAAAAAGTTTGCCGCCAGAGCGCTCTCTTGCAATACGTTGTCTAAATAGTAAAATGTGGAACAATATCATGTAGTAAAGAATCGTGTAGAATAAAAAGACATTTAAAAAACTCCGCGGTAGCATATATGTATATATATCTATAATTAATATAACCTGTGTGTTATATGAATAACATACATGTGTTATTAAAATAGACAACCAGTGGGTCGTGCCATATAATCCTGTTTTAATCAGAGTTTTCGATGCACACATTAACGTAGAATTTCGCCATTCAATAAAATCTATAAAATATGTTAATAAAAACCTAAACAATAATTCTGTAGTCCTCGCGAGCGGAGCCGCGGGCACAGTTAGTACCAGCTAGGTACAGAATTCGGGCGTTCATTAAACACACGAATTAAATTGAACAAATGTGGGTATTTTTTACAGTCATAACAAAGTAAACATATCTGATATATGCATTTATCACAACTGAAATATTCATTTAATTCTATACTGCTTAGGAATGATAACTATAGGATTATCTCTCTAAAACAAGGTGAATAAGCGTGTATGCAGTCAAACCGTTTGGCCTAAGAATTTAAAAAGTGAAACAAAGTGCACGCTATAATATAATTTACATCTTTATATCACTGTGACGTAGGAAATTTACTATCACCGGACAATCACCGTTCAAGATAAATTATTGACCAGTTAGGTAAGAACATGCAACTGATTATATTTCAAGTGTAACATACTAAAGATTACATTAACTGATAATTAAAGCCATTGTTAAGGCTTCAGAAAATTATAAGCAGATTACGTTGTGAAATTTAGAAGTCAAAAGTATCAGCGTTCATGAGAAACGTCACTTTCTTTGCGTAACTCGGTGGCTTTCACTAAGGAATTCTTGCAAGTCTCTCATATCAATCGGCGGCAATTCAGAAGTCAAATAACGTGATGTTCTCTAGGCGAGTAGCGATGCAGCCATTGAATACAAACTATAATACAAGAAGAAATCTGTAGGATGTTCGCCGTTAATTGAGCACTTTGGAAATCAACTTTTGAAAAAAGGCACTTGTTATAGCTGTGTAAGGCACAATTTAAAGGTCATGCTAAAATCCAAATAGCCATAACCATGCAAATAACTGTAACAGTTGAATACATTCTGTACAATGGTTCTTGCTACCTTCATGCGTAACAGTGCAAAGCATAGCTGCAGAGCGATCTGACGAACTTTGAACTTTCTTGTGCAAGAACCTATGCATAGCCAACCAGAATCAACTCTTATTACTACACACGCCAAATTCACTCTCGCAACTGTTCATTTCCGATCTCGAGGCTAAACATACATTTTACTCCATTTTTTTTATGTGTGTTGTGTAGTAGAGAGGTTAGAGTGGCTGTTGACATCGAGGTCTTTAGAACCGATGAGGAGGTGAGTATGTAGTAGCGCTGGAGTGCGACGGCAAGGGGAAATGGGAGATCGCCGAGAAAACCCGTCGACCAATGTCATCGTCCGGCACACGATTCCCGCATGCGAAAATCCGGGAGCGATCCCGCCGGGAACCGAACCATAGAACAAATTCGTAAATGGGGCATGTCTGATTTTATATCACCCATCAGTGAACATTTGCCAGGTGATAGCATCGTCCGACATTAGAAGAATGCATACCTGCATGGCAACCTAAGTCCCCTTTCCAAACGCATGCTTTCTCTATAGTCGTTCGCTTGAGAGCGTTTCACAACGGCAAAATTCTATGTTCCTTAAGTGTACACGTGCTCATTACATCCTAACTATCGATAAATCCATACGGGTTTACACATTTTTTTTTGTTGGTTAATAGCATGGCACCTCCTAATTTACCGGTGGCAGGCGATGTTACTTCCTGCGAAGTTTTCACTGATGGTTGATATCTAATCAGGCTAACACTGTTCACACAGAGAAAAAAAATTTTGTTGATCCAAACGAAGTTTGTTTGGCGCAACTAAATTAATTGTTTTTATACAGGCAATAAAACATTTTGTTTGCTGAAAATAAATTATTTTGTTGTTCCTGTCTGGTTGCCCCAGATAAAAATTTGGTTGATGCAAATATAAAGATTTTTTTGGTTCTACGTAAATTAAACCGTTTCGGTTATTATAAAAAAAAAAGACCTGAAGCCCGACCGTGAATAGAGCCTACGTCATCTCAGCCCGAGCGCCACGCGATAGCAACCTCAGCTGAAGTGACTGCAGTGTTTTTAAATAGATACATTTCAAATATTGGACAACGTGCGCGTATAACTATTCCAAGTTTTACAGCTTAACTTTTAGTTTCTTGTTGTGCATGTTCTATTAGCATGTTGATTACATTATTAAGCATCAACACATGCACTAACAAACACTGTTAGTACTATCCTATTGTCATAAGAAATGCAAAAAAATAAACTCTGCATGTATTTTCAAACGAAGGCAATCAAATGAAAGGCCAAACAAATAAATACAGTTGATACAGCAAAATATTTTGTTGACAGCGTAATTTCTTTTGGCCTAGCGCAGAGGTTTTGTTTATGGAAACGTGTGTTTGGTTATATGAACAAATGCAATTTTGTTCCTTTTCAAGTTTTGTCTCCAAAAAAATATTTTGTGGGCGCAACATAATATATTTTTGGTCCTACAAAACAAATATATTTTGTTAGCTGTTCTCTCATTTCACAAAGTTGTTTGTTGTCTCATCTAATGTAGTTTCTGGCATTTTTAAAATAATTTATATTCGTTCCCAATTTTTAAAAGTGTCTGTCCCGTGATTGTCACGTTAGATAATAAGGTCGTATTATGTTTACTACCCCATTTTCCATAACGAATAATATCACGTTTATACCTAGATTTCAGGGTTACTCTGTATTGGACGAATATCTCATTGAACGGCCACGGTGGCTGAGTGGTTAGCCTGCTCACCTCCAACCGCGTTCAATCCCCGGCCAAGTCACTCCCAGATTTTCGCAAATGGGAATCGTGCCTGGTTTTCTAGGGGATCCTCGCTTACCCCGCTCTTGCATTCCGCCGCTGCTCCATTCTCACCTCATTTCACCCTCATCGGCTCTCAAGACCTCGTTGTTAAGAGGCGCCCAAATTTCTCATGTCTCATCATCTCATTGCATAAAAATTAAATATTCACTTTCTGAAACAACTTTGACATATCTTCCAGTGTCTGTCGCCTGCTTGTAGCGGAGATGCAGTAAATATTTCTTCACTATAATCGTTGAATGAATGCTGCCTTGTAACGGTGCGGTTAAATGACAATACGAAGCTTTGTCCGCTGAACTTGACCAAAAATGATAATAATCGGTTCGATGTACTGGGAAAAATCCATTTCTCTGGTGTTGTTTTGCAGAAATGACAATGTAATGCCTCACATCGTAATGTGTCCCTATTGAGTTTTGACGATCATTTTAAAAACATGTGCATGTGTTCTTAACGTGAAATAGCACTTTACAGGTGGGCAGACCTGACGAAAATTTGTGGTGAGATGAGATGATGTGATGCAAGGTGATGGAAGGAAGTCGAAGGAATAAACGGGATGACTCTGATAAAACCCCTACACTGTAAGAGCATCTGCCATAGTAGTACTTAAATAAAAATTCTCCGTTTAATTATGATTATTTCAGAAAATTCTTGTGTATAATAGGAAATCTTCACGAGTAATGTGAAAGCGTCAAACCGCCGAGCAAAAACAGCGAATATATTCTATAGGCCATCTTAAGGGGCGGAGATTCCTTTTATTTTGGATTATTTTTACAAATATTCGTAATCAAACTTCATGACTGGACATTAAAAATCAAAACTTGGCATGGCATAGAGGAGTAGTTTAGAGAAATTTTGAAGTTTGTATGGTTTCAGTTATATCCACCTTTTTCCACGTGGGTCAGAAACTATTAAGTTACGAAGGAACTTCTGATTATGGATACAGGTGAAAATAAAAGAAGTTGAATTACCAAATAACTGTTAAGATTTTTACTGTGCCTTGGCAAGCTTGAATTTAAACACTGATTGTGGAAATTAAATTATGGGAGAATGTAACTAAAACAAAGACGGCGGAAATTCCTCTCCATTATGTATTTTTCACCGTTTTGTGTTTATTATTAAACTTAAAATTTTGCCATAGCATCAACTTTTTTTATACATTTTAAAGTATATGCTGTTAATGGTTATTTGAGCTTTTTTAAAATAAACCTTTTAATTATCACTGTCCCTGCCTGCATATATTTTTACGGACACACTGCTTCGCATGCGTCCCGTAAAGTTGGTAACGACGAAGAGAAAGTAGTTCCAGGTTTTAAAGTTGAATTTAAAGTGTCGAGTAAACATTTGCGAATATTGAAATAATTTATTTTTTGTTTTCTGTTTTTTTTTAACGCACGTAAGTGTAAAAATGAGAAGATTAGTAATATATTTTCTTTTCTAATAATTGTACTGTTTTACTTTATGGACACGTGAATACAGTGACTATGCCCATTTTCATGTTAACTTTACATATGTCGGAGCAATACACAACATACATACGAACAGATCTTAAGCAGGATTTTAAGGAGTGCTCAGTTTACCATGAACAGCCTATATCCTGCAAGTTATTACGTGTTAGATAAGTCCGGGGGTATACACTCGATTAAGAAGTTTTTAGTGCGTGATAAAACTTTTTAAACATGGTGTACTGGTTCGCAGTTTTAAATATAAGTGTTACGTGCTTAAACGAAGTATTGTGACGTGTTCCGTTAGGTGTCCGTAGCGCCCGCAGCACAATGGGTGACGAAAGCCGTCGGTAAATATTCCTTGAAAGAAGTCTCCTCGGTTCGAGTGCTGCTATCTCCATTTCACCACACTTTGTACTGCGTCGATATCAGAAGGGGGCGGAGCGCAGTGCGTCGGCAACCGCGCTGCGAGCCATTGTTCTGCTCTGGCTCGGTCATAGACTACCAGTGTCACGACGTTGGATTCGAAGGCTAGATCTGGCGTGTTGCCACCACTACAAAGCGAACGGTAAATATGTAATAATTTCCTCAGGGCCAATTCTCATTCAAGCTTACATGGAGCTCGTTGCGTTAAGGTTACTTCTACTCAGTGTTAGGAGCAAAACGAGTTTTCTTATGGGAGAGTTTGGAGTAGGGAAAATTTCACCCGCTAGGCGAGCTGTGTTCCAAAGAGGTCACCTTTAATAAAAAATTTTAATATACGGTAATAATAAAAGATAAAGATTTTACTTAGTTACAGAGTTATTTTATATTTTATTTATGATTATTACAACTATCCTGTTTTTTTTAACGTAGAAAATAAATAAAATCCTGTACACAAGCTTAACTAGTGGCGAAAAATTTTGGTGGCCAAACTTTTAACATTGAACTTCCCAACGTGAGTAGAAGTAACCTTACTCACGCCAACACGTGTGTATCTCTCTCTCTCTCTCTCTCTCTCTCTCTCTCTCTCTCTATCTAGCTCTCTCTCTATCTCTCTCTTTCTATCTATCTCTCTCTCTCAGGCTGTGCAACATCACGGCGTTAGATTAGAAGTCAAGTTCTGGTGCGTTTCCGCCACTTCAAAGCGAACGGTAAATATAAACCAGTTTCCTCAAGGCCAATTCTCATTAAAGCTTACAAGGAGCTCGTTACGTTAACTTAAGTAGTTTCTGCTGTCGTGTACGGTTCCGATTTTTGAGCTTAGTGCCGTAGGTGCGGCATCGTTGTGTTTTTATGCTGTCCCATTTGACTTCACGTTTTGTGGAATTTCGATTCCTAATGTTTCGGAACTCTTGAGATTTCTTCAATTTTTGTAGTTTTTTACTCTTATCAGGTCTTGCTTATGGCTGCACGGGAATCCGAAGGCCACTAATTTATGTTGACGTGAAGTGAAGTGAAATGAAGTTGCTAACTTCACGAAGTTCGATTTGAAGCCAGTTCTTCTGTAGCCGTCGTCGGTGACGGTTCGGATTTTTGAAACTCTGCTTCGGGGTTGCGACGTAATTTTGCGTGTAAGCCGTTTGACTTTTTGGCTAGTTTAATGGACTTTAAATTTTTAGTTTTCGCTTTATGAATATTATTGAGCTTTTGAGATTTACTCAATTTTTGTGATATTCAATGGTTGCACAGGCTGCAATCCTAAGGCCAGGAGCTTTTGCGCCGCATTAGGTTAAATGAAGATGATTTGAAGCTAAGATCTGGTGAGTTGGCACCACTGCAAAGCTAACGTTAAACATATACAATTTTTGTTAACGCCGATTCACATTAAAGCTTACATGGAACTCATTGATTTAATTTTGCGTCGTCGTTATGTTCAGATAAAGTTCGGTGGCAGTGTATTCACATTGTATTAAGAGCGACGTAAAATTAAGATTTCCACGTGAGAATTTGATCCAACTTCAACATGGCGTATAAATTTAAAGCAGTGTCAATCATATTAGTGAAATTATTTTTTCATATCTTTATATTCAAATTTATTTCTACCAACTTTTGTTTGGATTTTGTATTTTATTAGTGGCATACGATTGAAAGTGTAGATGTTTAACTTATTTTGTGTGTGTTTGAATGAAATTTTGAAAAACGAGCCATTCTTAACTCCAATGTCAACACAATAACGATTTTATTAACAAGTTGCCATAAAGTTAACGTAACACGTTACATGTCAACGTCAACATATTAACGTCATCTGAAGTATGGGACATTTTTGTAACTTTTTCTTTACGAACACATTATTTTTTTAATGTTTTTGTGAGGCCAGCACAGAAATCGAAGCAGATTGCCTGGTACATGGCTCCAGAACAGAACAGGAAAACAAACACGGCATGGTTTCCTGGCGCAGCATGTCGGCGCCGGAACTTTTTCTGCGTAAACATAAACAATATGCGGTGCGTAGGTTTTAAAATTATAAAAAAAGTTTCCATGTCACGTAATTTCTATTTTTTTTTCCCTGCAATTAAGCTTGCCAACTGTCCCTTATCTTAGGGCAGAAAAAATTTTTCCCCGTTTTGTCGTAGGACGGAACGTCATGTATCCCTTATATCGGACTTACTTGAAAATAAACTTAAGTATTCATAAACACGGTGAGAGCAATTTACCACATCCGCGCTTACAGGCACTCTCAGTTTGATGCTGTAACACTATAGCCACAACTGACACGTGTGTTCGTGGAAGTAACACGTGCCGAGATGAGTGCCGTATCTTTTCTTTGTGTTTGTGTTGTCTTTTTTAAAGCAGAATAAATCAGGTATTCATAATTCAGTCTGAAATCTGGGATTAGATGACATAACCTGTTGACATCGCCAAGATGGAGTCCTTCGTCTTGTCATTAACTTTTATGCTAGCCCAACAAACTTCTTAGGCCCTAAAGGAGTAACTGTTTCAAAATAGGTTAGTTTTTTTAGGGTGAAATTTTGCTTTCTTTGACATCGTTTTTTAATTTTATCTGTACTCGTTGTTAGGAAAATACGATGCCGAGATATTATTTTCTAATCTTCCTTCAAATACGAAACATCTGTAAGAATAGTTATTTCATATAGTGGGCAAATACTTTTACTTAACATTTAATTCTTTATTGAAAATTTTGTAGAACCCACTTAAGATTTTCTCCATTTCGTGTTTTACAATAAGGAAGGTATAATCGTTTACGTTAATTGTCATACGGTACATGAAAAAAAAAATTCAGCTAGTGTCATTATAAATGGGCTGCACTACTCAAGTTGTAAACATGGATAAAAATAGCTCATAACTTTGTTTGCAAGGTATGTTATCATGGAACTATAACAAAAGGATGAGAACAACCCAAAATTACGCAGCTTTGTGCGTAAATATCGCGTGATTTACAGTCTCGCCACGACAATGTAGCAATGTTAATTATGTGTACACAGGAAGCAAGATTGCCAACTTTGCCCACATATTCATATTTGCCATAAGGGACATTTTCGACAGATCGACACACATGTGACCCCAATGAAGCGATAAAGAAAAATCTACTCTGGAATGCGAGATCGTCGGTATACTGTACTTCATAGGTAATTATTAAGTTTAGGGGCTTTTCTGAAAAACACAAAAAAATTCAAAATTATGATATATTTCTACTCTACTAATCACGTAGAATACGAATATACTAGGGGCGTAGCTTTAAAATATGTACAAAATATTTTAAAAAATTGAAAAAAATTGCGAAATGAGCAGTGCCAGTTTGTTTACGTTTCTGAACGAAACGTCCTATACCAACAAAAGTTGCATTAATGGGTTCTTCACAGCTTACCTTGTTCATATTAAAGAGGGCGTAATGTTAAAATAAGTAGAACATATTTAAAAAACTTGCGAAATATGTTTGTTTACGTCTATTAACGTCAGAGGAATTATACCAGCCCCCTACCTAGGTGAGTCAATTTACATTATTTGTGTGTGTTTTACAGTTCCTTTAAATCCTACACTCGTAATTTAGTGTAAAACCCAAACATCCTAGGTTAGTGTAAAACCCTACAATCCTAGGTTAGTTTAAAAATGTAAAATAGTGATTCACCCATCGTGGGGTTAGGTTCTGTTAGGTTAGGTGAGCACATATTACGAAATTAGTCGGACGTTAATGTCCCTAGTATATTCGTGTTCTGCATCATTAGTAGAGTGGAAATATACCATTTTCCGTGAATTATTTTTATTTTTACAGAAAAACCCCTAAACTTAATAATTACCAAAGTTCGAATTTAAGAAAAATTTGAGTTTGGAAGGGAGAAAGTAAACAAATATTTTAACTGCGACTTTGCCCGCTCGGAATTTGAATCGGCCGTTTAGTTTCGTGTGTGTCGGATCGGAACCAAGGAATAATTTTTTCCCGCCGTGCGCCCTGCTGCCTGCCGGCTTGGCAATGCAACTGCGTGACGGAACAGTGTCTGGTTTGGTTGTAGTAGCGATGGATTTGGCTGTCAAATAAAAGGGAATCAATTCGTGAACAGTTCTGCTGCCTATTGGCTGAAGGTGACCTGCCGTATGGATTTGTATCGGAGATAGTCACTTGAGCATTTATCACACGTGTGTTTTATAGGAATGAACAGATACATGATACTTGCTTTAGAGAACTTACAGTCTTACGATTCTTCACCTCGTAATATTTAAAATTATAAATCCTTTTTTTTTCCAGAATAACTCTAAAATAACTACACGATTATATATTTTTTAAATATTTTATTGACATGATGAAATACAGTACGTGATTTACACGCGTAAAACATGCCTGTTTTTGTAGTCTTACCTTAAATACATGATTTTGACCCTTCAGAAATGAGTTTGTGTGGTACATGTTAAAAAATGTAGTCCACAACTTGTACTTAATATTTTCCCATTTATTTTATTTTTATTTTGCCAAATGTTAGTTAATTAGTTTTATTGGCTAAAAGGGCTTCTATTGTAAATTTAAAGGTGCGTTATCGACACGGTAAATAGTGGGACTAGATTGTCTTTTTCATTCTGAACACACTTGTCATAGCTATGTGCTAAAGCCAAATACGAAAACAAACCGCAAGAGTACCGAATATATTCCAGTGTAAAATGTAGACATATCCGGGGAGGGAGACTCCGCTCCAAAGCTTTATAAGTTTTAATTTTAAGCGACTATCAAAATATCAGTTATTTACTCGCATAGGAATGTGCTTGTACTAATTTTGTGTATCAACGCCCAACACTTCCCCTTCGAAGTTAAGGCCTGCTTATTGTCTGTAAATAGATAGTATTATGTACTTTAAACTTTATTGCCGAAATTGTATTACAGCCACACACACCTCTCGCCGTTATTTAATTTCCTCACTCCTGTCTGTCAAGATAGAGCTGTGCTATACTACTTGCGGCACATTTTGTTGGAACTTCTTAGTCCCAACAAGCATCAAATTATCACGTTAATACGTCAATTGAAGCTTGCAGATTTGTGGGGTCCGGTATTAAAAATGGAAGGGCAAAGCTAGAAGTTCGTTTCCATCTTCCTAAACTAACACTGTATTTTCCCAAAAGGACGCACTGCTGTCTAGTTATATTTACACAGTAAATTTGAATATTTAATTTCGGTACAATAAATATTGCCAAATAATAATTACTTATGATAAAATATTTTCTCATAAAGCTGATTTAAATAATAGTTATCTAGCGTTACCTCGCCTTGGATTTCTACCCACTGTGTAGTGGTTTTTAAAAATGCTGTAGGCATCGATATACGTACTATAGCGTTAGTTTCCGCGCGTTGTTCAACTTGAAAGTTTCCTGCGAACGTCAGAAATAACTTAAGTGTCAAATTAAGCGGTGCGTACATGAAATGCACTCTTTATTTTTTACAGCGCGTAGACAGACACGAGGGGTGGGGAGAACTTTGGGCGGCTCTTAACAGCGAGGTCTTGAGAGCCGATGAGGGTGAAGCGAGACGAGTATTGAGCAGCGCCGGAATGCAAGGGCGGGGAAGACGCGAAATCCCCGAGGAAACCCGACGACCAGCGACATCATCCGGCACGATTCTCACATGCGAAAATCCGGGAGCGACCTCACCTATGTGGAAGGCAAGTAGTATGACCACTACACCACCAATGAAGAAAATTACGCTAGCAGACTTGAGTCGTCACCAAACGGGAGCTACTATAATGGATAGTATAGAGCTATTTTACTGTTACGTTCCAAGGGACTTTGAAACATCCAGGGTTTTGTATAAAGCCTAGTATACACGAGCATATTTTAGCCCATTCACTCACCAGATAAATATATAATTTTTGATGTTAAAAAAACAGATTTTTTTGTAACTATTTAAATATCAGTATAATTTTGTCATACGTCGCTATAGTCTATCCACTCCTTCTTCACACGTTTTGATTGAACCGTTGAAATATCACCCCGTGTAAAACGTCGTTAGTTACTTCCTAAATATGCCAATATAACACATGGGTTTTATACCTCCGTTAACATGAAAGTATCTCATTTTTTCGTTAAATTGAAATATCATCTGTATTTTATTCATAAATTTTAATATAGCATTTATAATAAGTATAAATAAAAACGGTGAGAAAGCGTGTGTTGGTAGCGCTTAGTCAGAAATAGTTCTCGTGCAAAACATCGTTACTACTTATTGAGCACGAATTCGGTGCGTTGTCATTTGGTGTAATTTTCTAGACTTATTTAAGCATACTTTGCACTAGGCAGAGGAATATCTTGGAAGTAGAACTTTAACAGGGTGTAACGTTCGGCACTCGTTACCTGGCCGATGTTACGTTGCCACGGCTTGCTCAAAAGTAGATCACGAGACTCAGTAAATGTGACGCCGATTAATTATTAAATAAAGTAAAATTCCAGAATATTTTGTTCCATACTTTTATTTATCATTTACGTGTCACAGTTCACATACGAATTTCCGGTATGCAGAGTACGAACCTCTCACAGATAAAAATAAAAGTACAGACCAGCGCCACAGTCGTTTTCAGATTATTAATGTCTCAAAACTTGCATCGAAGTAAATATAAAATGTGACAACCTCCCACACCAGCAGATAAATAAAATAAAGTCTAGTGGCCGGTGTGGGGGTTATCGTCACATCGCGTCAAAGGCTAGCATTGTATGTTGCTTCTGACGACTGCACTGACCTGCCCTCACGGGCGACTGCTTGAAGTGACAGCTCGACCTGCCCTCAAGGGCGACTGACCAGAAGTGAAGTGAGACTGCTTGGAGGGCGACAGACAGACGCGTCTTTTGTGTTGTCTCTCACCCCCCTCTCCTGAGATAAGCACCTGGCATCCGGCATCTGCCACGCATGCTTTCCACTCGTTATGGACACTGCTCCGCACGTTATCGAAACTGCGTTGTATAAAATTTGTACGACGCAGCCTGAAAGTATCTTAATAATGCTGACGCTTAACAAAACTCCAAAGTTCGAAACAAAAACGGTAACCATCCGCCCGATAACCTACAATAGCACACGTCTGCTCGATAAACAAACTACCACGGGAAACGAGCCACCACGGCTTTAAACTTCAAACCCGATAAAAATATTATGAAGCTTAGCAAAGCTTACGAAAACAAAAGAAATTTAAACACGTGTCCCGAAATTTAAGAATATTGCATCATTTCAAGGGCTTCAGAAAAATGTGACTTAATCGCGAATGGATTATGCAAATATTAATGTGTTTTATTCGATGTTATTGACTCTATTAGCCTGCCATTAAAATATAGGGTCACCGCTTAAACTCAAGCGTAGGCGATTAGCCGACGTAAAGACTGCACACCAGTTGAGCGCCTAGCGCTTAGAGGCGATGAGGCATGTGGTGAGTGAGCAATAGTCGGCCTTACAGCTCACGTCTCTCTAGGCAACGAACGCGCAGATTAGCTGCAGCCAGTCGGGTCCCTTAATTTATATATCACTTTTAATGTAATTAACGATTACATCACTAATTTACATAATTTAAGCTGAGTGTTGCTTGAAGGGCAGTAAGAAAGTTTGTACTGATGAAATGTTACGTTTTTTGTGGTGATCCAAACAGAAATTCCTTCTGTGTTTTTCTACTGTGCGCTGCTCACCACCTGAAGTAAAAGATGGACTCCGGCAAGAAGACTCAGAAACCTCCCCATCCACGAGCATCGGCGGGTCCACTGTCTGCCTTCTTTTATACGTGAGCAAAATATCGTCCTTCAATCAGACTTTTTTTTCGGTATATGTTACGTAAATACTTACCAAGTGACTTTTTTGGCAATTAGACTGGAGTGGAGAGTGGAGAGATTTGGGCGGCTCTTAACATCGAGTTCTTAAGAACCGATAAGGGTGAGACGAGATGAGAATGGAACGGCTCCGGAATGCAAAGGCGAAGGAAATGGGAGATCCCCGAGAAAACCCCCTGACCAGCGGCATCGTCTGGCATGATTCCCACGTGCGAAATATCCGGGAGTGACCCCGCCGGGAACCGAGCCTGGTTCGCCTAGGTGGGAGGCGAGTAGTCTGACCATTACACCACCGCACCTTTTTGGCAATTATAATTTT